>JAZAYU010001556.1:0-29379 GCA_038501625.1 Corbicula japonica | reverse complement strand
GAATAATCAGTAAAACTCTTACTCAATGAAAGCAACGAAGGCGTACTGATAATATCGATATATATAATCAAATGAACTGCGTATGTGTAATACAATCAAAATGACGCAATATGGCGGGTGAATAGAATTACCGAAAACTACCCCAAAACACCGACTAAGACCAACATAACCGAAAACAACGAAAAAGACAGAAAAGTGTACCCAAAAACATTATTTTTGTACCCAATACCACTTTTAAAATAAATAGCATTTATGTTTAAATTCAAATTTTAATCATATCCGGTCCCTTTTTCGGTCTTATTCGGTTATTTGGTTGTTTTCGGTGATTCTATGCACCGTCAAATGGCAATATTCTGAACGCATATTCTGAACGCAGACACATTGCAAAAATGTTGAAGTGTTTCAGTATTTTGAGGGATGTATTTTTGATTTATTCAAAATATATAATGTGTCGACAGTTTTACGTTTTGTTACGTAAGACGTATGGGGTTTAGCCCAAACTACACACACCTCCAGTGATCTCCCCTCAATTGTGTTTACCTAAAACATTAAACATTTTCGAAGATTTTGTTTCAACAAAAAGAGCGCTCTATGGGCTGTCTAGCTAATGTTTTGTGCGAATTTTAATTGTGAAAATCATGAAAATGGTGCCAAATGTGTTTTTTTTTTTAAGTGGAATTAACTTGACTCCGCGAAATCCTGGAAGGATTACAAAATTTAAACACAAACATCGACAAAAATTTATTACAGACACTGTGTAATTTCCGAAAGGTCAGGAAGAGTTTTGAAACTGTTTCAACTGTATTCCTAAAATTGCATGAGGACAGTCATTGTATGCATAAATGTGCAATCAACTTTACTTTAAAAGTTTGGCATATTTTGCATTTGATGATTTGTATCAACCAGCTGCATGAACACACATCTGAATATTGTTTACATTTTCTGGTGAGGATGTAAAGATAGACACTTCAACTTCAACATGTTCAAGCACTTTGGAAAACAAAGTTCCGTATCACACCGGCAATTACACCATCCAGATTTACAGGTCTTTACAAGGTAAATAGTTTTATTTGTTTGCAAGAATAGCTGAAATTAGCTTCCTAAGCTTCAATGATATGCAGACAATATGGCCGGATGATTTGGCCCAGATAAATGAACTAAACAGATGGGACATGCAGACTATAAGGCCTGCAGTCAGAGACAAACAGCCAAGCTTTAAGACCGCCCAGATATATTTAGTAGGTCCCAGATATGAAATGAATAATGCAGCACCTTCAATTTTGGAAAAGCTTTTGTTGCTCAAAATTGTTGAAATTTTATTTATTTGATTTATCAATACTACCACATAGCCTAGGGAAACCAGTATTTTTAATGTTAAAATTACCTAGTTTTCCCAAGGTAACCAAAAAACAATCTCACTTTTTTAAGACAAATTTATATCAGTGTAGAATAAACTTGCAAATTAACCACTGACTTGATTTCCCACCTCAGGGGTTTCAATTATCAATAGATCTGTATGCAGATTCTTGCATTTTGACGTAAGAAAATAAGTTTTTTTCCCACATTTGACCCCACCATATTCTGAGCTTGGGAAAAAAACATATTTAAAATAAAATATAATTCTTATCCAGGGTTCCTCTATGTGCTAAATCTGAAAAGTCATTTTCACCTCATTTTAGTGGATTCACAATCAGCCAAAAGTAAAGGGTTAAAATGCAATAGACATGCGACAATATTAATCACTATTATTGCAAAAATTGACCACTTAATTATTTAAATTCTCCAACATCAAAATGACCCCAAACTCAAAATGGTGGGGGTGTTAAATTTGAAAAAAAAAAATATGCTTGCATCAAAATGCAAGAATCTGCATCTAATGTCCCTGAATTATATCTTCTTATAAATTTTGTTTTTAGTTAAATTAATATGGCATATAAAGTGTTAATATTTCTGACTAGCAATATATTATCGCATTGACTTAGTTAGTAACTGAAATAGCTTTATGAAGTAGAGTAATTTCTGAAATAGATTCTAGTTGAAGATGATAATATTCATTAAGAAAGATTGTTCATTCTAAGGGGCATAACAAAAACTGATTGACATACAGCCCCTTTCTGCCATATACAATGTATATGCCTTTATCACATGTGTTTAGAAATAACCTTATGAATCTTAAATTGAACAGTGCAGATCCTGATCAAACAGCACAGAGATGCAGGGTGATCTAATTCTACACTGCCCATGCCATAAACTTAAGGTTCATATTAATTGGAGTTAAGGGTTAAAGTTAGAAATGAATTTTCTGTGCAAAACACAAGTATTCCATGTTTTATGTCTAATTTTTCCATGTTAGTAGACATAAATTATTATGCATAAGTATAAAGGGGCCTACATGGATACAGCTTTTATTCCTTGTTTGACAAGGTTAGACCATATCAACTTGCATATCAGTGAAGGCTGGTCAGTGGAGTCTGTTCATGTTTAGATCTTTTAGATACATGTACTTTCTGATCAAGCAGGGATTTCAGTTGCTTTTGAAAACCAGGTGTCATTTGACCCCTGATGAGATTTTCAATGGGTCAAAACCTGATCTTCACAAGTCATATCTTGTATTAAGTGATACTTACACATGTATTACTTAAAATTAATTTGCAAGACTTAATTAGGTGCTAACTTCATATTAAAAATGCAATTTCCTAAATACTTATCCTCATTATTGCAAAAATAAATCACTTTTTAAAAGTTTTTGTGCATCAAAATTACCCCAAGCTCAAAATTAGCTGGGGTCAAAAGTGGAAAAAATATCAAATTTGTTTGCATTAAGATGCAAGAATCTGCATCAATTGAAATCACTGGATCAAGAATCAAAGTGTGTGGATTCAGATCAGATGGATGCCTCACATGCATTAAAAAGTCTAAATAGAGTTCACAGATAACAGTAGGGGGGAGAGTGTCTGTTAAGGGCTGTGCTAATGAAATGAATATAAAGAGCCCCTTTATCTAATTTATTAGGTTGGACACCATTAAAATATGATTACATTAACATAATGCTGACTCCCTGTGACACATTGTTATACATAAAACCAAGATCAAATAGCCTTTCACAGGGTCCCTGACTCCCTGTGTAATTACTTTGAAAGTGGAAATAATAAAGAGAAATACAAAGAAAAGAAATAAGTTATAATAATATAAGAAATAAATATAATTTTGCTAACCCAACAATTTTCATACTTTAATTGACACAAAACATTTGTTGTGCCTCTTTCATTTACTAAAAAGAAATTATAAGGCATTGACATTGCCCTAAGTTGTGATATATTGCTATAAAGAATGGATATAAATTTATATTACCCTCGTCAAGTTCAACTACTGTTTAGCATCCTGACATGCACTCCACTGTTTGGAATGAACTAAAATTGGTACTTGTGTAAATACTCGTATTGAGTTGCATTACAAGCATGGCTAGGCATTCTAGACAGTGATGCATTTGATTCTGATATTGCTTGATCAAACATGACCTGTAATATTTTGTATTTGTCCAGTTCGATTGCTTTTAATGTTCCTTTTTTTCATTTATTTCAGTAGTTCTCCTAAAATTACTTTTTAGCTCATATGTCAAATAGTGACAGGGTGAACTTTTGTACTCAACCTTTTGTCCTGCGTCCATTCACAATTGTTGTCAGTCCTCTAGCTGCTTAATTTTTATCAGATCTTCTTCAAACTTGGTCAGAATGTTTATCTCAATGATATCTAGGTCGGATCAAAAACTGGGTCATGTGACCTTGAAAACTAGGTCACTAGGTCAAATTATAGAAAAACCTTGTCTGCAGTCAAGAGGTCTTAATTTTGGTCTGATCTTCTTCAAGCTTGGTCAAAATGTTTATCTCAATGATATCTAGGTCAATTTCGCAACTGGGTCATGTGATCTTGAAAATTAGATCACCAGGTCAAGTTATAAGAAAAGCTTGTCTGCACTCGAGTGGTCTTAATTTTGGTCTGATATTCACTTCCATTACCATAACATCTTAGTTCCTTTCTTGAAATTGCAATCTTGCATTATGGATTCCGGAGTTAAGTGCCAAAATAAACTATTTAGACCTGTCTGCACAAAAGCAGCTTCATTTTTGATTTGCATTTAATCAGACTTGTACAATAATTGAGTTACTATAAGATCTTGGTTCCTTTCTTGAACCGGCTAGATTCCATCAGGGATTCCAGAGTTATGGCCATTGAAAGAGCCAAAGAAAGCTATTATGGCAATTGCATTCGCATCCACTGACTCTTGAGCAGTTGTTGACAGGTGAGCGACATAGGGTCCTATGGACCATCTTGTTAAATATTTTGACCAGTTTTATTATGAGTGGTTTGTGCATTTTTGCAAGCAAATGACATATGTCTTCCATAGGAATTTCTTCATTCTGTTCAGATATTATATATTTACAATGGCTGGAATAAAACTGGAAGTCCTGTTACATTGCACATCATGGGGTTGTTTTATTTTGATTATGTTTACGATCCGCCGGCTTCCAGCACTTTCAGTGCTTTGATTTTTAAACTGCTATTGAAAATGAATTCAAAAGAAATCTATACTTAACATGTCAGTTATACTTACTGAGCTATATATGAAATAAACTTGAAACTTGAAACTCAATACCTTGGGCAATAATAAATTACAAAATTCAGATCAATTTTTTAAGATTCTTGTTTTGACATATTTCTAAATTCATTAGCAGGACCAAATGGAGAAGATTAGGAAAACACATTTTTAACCTTTAGCAATAGAATTACATGTAAAAGAGGAGGAGAAAGAAGTGCTAACATTTACGGACAGAGACGGGCATTATGATATGACTTTCATTGTTGAAGGACAGAGGATTCCAGTTGTTAAGGCAGTTCTATCTGTTGCTTCACCAGTGTTTAAAACTTTGTTTGAAGGGAACTTCAAGGAGAAACATAATACGGAGGTGGAGCTACCTGGGAAAATATTTGAAGATTTTGTGGAGTTTTTGTCATTTCTTTATCCCAACAAGTTGAAACATGTAACCAGTAAGTACACTCAAAATTAACATTTATATTATCGATAAAAATAGAACCATTTACCTTTCAAGAACCATTTATCTTTTAACTGTACCCAGGATATTAACTTTTGAATGGTTACAAGTATTATTCAAGGGGGAGAGACTGGATAAGTGAGAGATGTTTATTATTTAGTTGAGTGTTTAAATCCGTTGAACAACAAACAAATATGTGAAAAAGTTTATTGAAATGCTTTCATTTTTGCCATCTGATCAGGATAATACATTGTTTATATTTAGATTCACTAGGTTATTTCTTA
This sequence comes from Corbicula japonica, assembly GCA_038501625.1. NCBI lineage: Eukaryota > Metazoa > Mollusca > Bivalvia > Venerida > Cyrenidae > Corbicula > Corbicula japonica. The sequence goes on along the minus strand of JAZAYU010001556.1, from coordinate 24,044 downwards.
CCAAAAGCATCCAGTGTAGATCCAGATCTGATGGCATGGATGTGTCAGATGAACAGGAATAAAAACAAGGTTCTCTTCCATAAAAATACTGACTGTCAATAGAAAGTTACCACATTTACAATAGTTTTTACCTTTATGATATTGAAACCATTCAGTATTGCAAAGTAGCACTGATATGGGTATTTCAGGTAACTTACAATCTATCAGCTCTTTTCTGCTGCCAAAAATTAGTTCAATATCTGACAGAAACTTTAAAATCAACCAGACAATATTGCATTACAGCCAATGGGAAAACAAGTTAAAGGCTGCCTTATTTTTCTTTGTGCCACTGAAAATTTTATTTACTAAGAAACTGAAATTTTATAATGTTTTATTTTATGACTCACTGTTAAGTTGGTCAAAGTTTAAAAATGCTTTAGCAGATGATTGTCAGTGGAGAAATTTCCAGAAAACCCGAAACAGTCTTCATGGTAGCAAACATGGGAAGCGTGTTCCTAATCTTGATCATAGTGATTGTTTCAAAGCTATCATAAGTGAAACTTTAAATTCATATAAAGCCATTTATATTTTATCAATCAGTGACAGCTGTTAATAATTACAAATCTTTCTATTTATGGGGAGTATACATGTTCACAAAAATACTGATTACGTACTATCTATTCATAAATACACGAACGTGTTTCATGTGAAGACAACGTATATGGAATACTACCACTGGTACATGAATATCAGGTAGTTGATGTATTACACAAGCGCTGTGACAAATTAATCTGTGAAATCCTGAGGGCCAAACATGTTGGAGATCCTTCAGAAATCTACAGACATCTTCAACTGTCAAACACATACAATCTGGACTCTGTAAAAGAGAAATGCATCTATCTAGCATCCGAGCTAACCACAGAACAGATGGCACAGGGATCTTCAATTTATAAACCTACAGAAGAAGAATCATTGAAAATACTACTGCTTGCTTTAAAGAGGCATGAACTTGATGCTAAGGATATTCAATTTGGTTACAGCTCATATCATCAATCATCATCAGGAACTGTTTACTGCAGAAGACATGTCAGTGAATATATTGATCAAAACCATTGGGATACTAGTGCTTTGCTGCGAGCTTTAAGATTATGTTACAAATACCCAGATAATTTAAGCAAAATAGATTCTGTGATTCCAAAACTTTATTACCGGGCTCCTAGAGGGCTTCAAGAAGACCGAGAGTTTCACCTTCTTCCAGATATCGCTAAACAAGCATGGGAAAACTACTGCTTCATAAAGAGCAAAATCAACATAAGACCACATAATGAAACAACAGAGTAACTTATATGTGAATATTAGTTTGAATTAAAATGATCCTATTTGTTCTTGTTTTTTTCATTACTAGAAGTCACTTAGCCCATGATCTATGCACTGGTGAACGAACAGTGCACATATCAACAGTGAACATTATTTGTCAAGGTTAAAATCTAGTTAAAGTGGAAAATCAATAGACAATTGTGTTGTTTAACAAAGGGATTCCTGTAAATCCTTGTTAAACCCTTGTGACCTTGTTTTTGAGATGACACAGGTTTTAAATGGTCTGTGATATCTTCATCACACACATTCTGCTTAAGTTTAATCATAAAGAGGCATGAGCTTGATGCTGATGATATTAAAGATGTTGTAGAAAAGCACAGTTAGTGGGTTACCCCAAAAAACATCAATACTGCCTGCAAATCATATGTCACAAGCAGAATAAGTTCAGCAGCAAGCAACTGCATTGCGTTACTGCAAGCATTAAGATTATGTCACAAATATCCAGAAAATTTTAAGTACAGGGATAGTTTGTTTTCCCAACTTCATTGGATTGGTCCTGAACAGCTTAAAGAACACCAAGAAGAGTTTGACCTTCTTCCAGAGCTCATAAAACAAGCATGGGAAAGACAATGCTCAACAATGAGCAAAACTTGATACAGATACAAATTACATACAGTCCATTCGCAATTCTACAAATAAGCATCTGACCAAGCGGATTGTTCATAAAATCACATTTTTTATAGCAGCGCATTTTTGTTAGTTTGATTGGTTGTTGATACCACCACAAATCACCAATGTCTATGTTGATTCATGTAGTAATATGTTATTGTTGTAATGTCATAGTAAAAAAAATTAATAAAAAATTAATAGAAATCTTCTATGACATTATTTTTATTACTAAATTTGACATTTTATCATCAATCATTCATACATCCAAATAGGTGTTCATCATAAACGCTCAGATCAAATAATCCGTGTTTCTAAAATTTCAAATTCCCAATTTGACATTGGCGCCAAAATTGACTATTTCCCCACTTCCGATTCGCATGAACAGCGACTTCCGGTCCGCACGAACTGCGACTTCCGGTCCCCGTGTTCAGCGCATTTAACTCTCCCGACCCCCAGTTCATTCCTCCCTTACGACATAATTTCTCGTTGGCGATATCCTACAACCTTCCAACAGATTAATTTCATGATTTTCGGGCTGTAGACCGAAAAATTCTTTGATCGATTTATTAGAGGGGCACGCGACATTTGAAGTTTACGGCGCCTTTGTTGTAATACACAAGCATCCCATGCATTGAAAACATGATGTAACAGTTCAAAATAGTAATCTACAGCAGTGTTCATAGCGATTGTGAAGTGGATTTTTTTGTTCATTGAACATGTATAAACTCTTGGAATTACGGGAGGCAAGTATTCGCTTTACGTAAATATACGTCGATTATGTCATGAATGAAGTAATTCTTGAATCTACAAGAACTTATATGAGTCTGCATATGCAACATTTATTTCCGATTTTTGTAAATTTAAAATTTATTTCAATCGTTATGGCCCTAAGTAAGCAAGCTGGTTACTCAATTAATTTTCACATTAAGTATCTATTCATTTGAGCCTTTCAACTTTGCTGTGAATGGCAATCAATTTAACTAAAACCCGCATTTTAGCAGTTTTCTTTAAATTTGCAAAACAACATTTTTAAACGTACTTTATTTTATTCAGTCGGCGGTCATTTAGAATTACGCACATCGGACTAACACTTCTTTCAATAAAATGCTGTTTTATTTAGTGATGGGAACTAGTAATTGAGTACTCGGGTACTCCATTAATGTCGGAGTACCCGAGTGGTTCATAAAGTATTCGAGTACCCAATTAAAAATCTAAACAAAAAAATCAACCAATGTTTATAAAAGTTGCCTTTATGGAATCTTACAAATCGCCGACTGACAGTTAATTGTCAACACCTCAACCTGGTTTCGAATAAACAAGATGACACTAAGGGGCACAAATATCCGATAATTGGCGCCTAATTGACGTTATTGTTTGATGCTGTAACACAGACAATTTGCAGTCATGAAAATTAGCACCTGAATATTTTAAGCACGACGCTTCTCTCGTCTGCGTTTTATTTGATTTTGTTTATTGAGTAATTAAATTAGAATGCGATTGTTGATTGTAAGTTTGCAAAACTGAAACAAAATCTGATGGGAGAACATACACTATTTTCACGATGTGTACATTTTACGGTGATGTTCTAGTTTGTGACACGGGCTAATTAATGATTTCTTAGTTAAATATTTTCAACGTTGATAATCGAAATGTAAATATCATTAAGGTATTTTTGTTTCCTTTAAATGTGTTGTGAATCTTCTTATGTGATTGTACCCAGTACGATCGTTAAAACTTATGGAAGCTGATATTTCCTCTTGCGTTAGAGAAAGGTTTCGAGTACCCGAGTACTCGACTGGAACAAGATCCGAGTACCCGAGTAAGGATTTTGCTACTAGTTCCCATCCCTAGTTTTATTTATGTAGGTTAATTAATAAAATCACGGGTATTGCCACTTTTCATTCTGACATCGAACAGCCTGACTAGCGCAGTTCATTATTTTGAAAATTTAACAAACCCGCCCGTTGTTAAAATGAGACCAACCACATCCCGTTTCATCTATGCCACAGGCTATTCATTGGACATGTAGTCGTGGTAGTCATGGTAGCAGAGTTGTGAATTTGATAATTGACAGATTAATAGCTGATTAAGCTGTGAAAAAAATGTACATATTGGTAATTTTTGTAACAGTTTATGGGCCACTATTCATGTCCGATGTAAAAAATGTACATGTTGGTAATTTTTGTAACAATTTATAGGCCACTCATGACCGATTTTTTTTTACCAATTTTGAAATCGATCAATGACCGGCCTGCCGACAATTTTAAAATCCCTGCAAATAATATATTGAATAAACATTCAATATATTCAATATATCGTAAATAGTCGTAAAATAGAACCATTACAAATTTTTCAAATTACACAAAATAATGCACAACATAAATTTTCTAGTATATAGTTATTTATTATCATAAAACAATTGCTCAGAGTGCCAATACCAATTTATTGAATTCAGACTGAGAATCCCTGTTCTAATAAGGTTATGCTGTAAAATGTCGGAAGTAGAAAATAAAGCAATACAATTGTTTCAGATTTTATAAAATTTTAACATTTGACATTAAATCATTTAAACTGTTTTGTGTAACAAGCAAACATGCCTGCTGGTTGTTTACAGCATATCGTGTCACAAGTGCTTAATGAGTCAATTACTGCTCAACAATAAAACGGATATAGCTCGCAGAGGTGTGAAAAACACCTGCCTGACTGAAATTCGCTAAAATGTTTCTTTCACTGTTAATAAGCTTAAGGGACTGTCACAATTATTCGAATAAATTGCACTTTTAATAAATCTCATTTTGTAAATAGATTTGTATTGTTTGAACTTGTAACAACATCAGTGTCCTAGATCATAAAACTGAGATTGGAGAACAGTCTCAACTCTTAACCATCTGATTGGCTGAAACAGCGACCAGTTGCCATTTCTGCCAATCAGATGCTTGAGATTTAAGACTGGTCCCCTTATTTAGTTTTATGATCTTAGGTCCTGATTTCATTTCTCAATTACCAAGTATAAAGTCCTCTATCTTTTTTTTAACAGTGATTCACTATTTGCATGTATATAATAATGAACATGAATTTAAACACTTTTTAAAAGCTACAGTTAACTTTTTTGTTCCCATTATAAGTCTCTTTAAAAAGACTCAGACTTTTGATCATGACTTGATAAATGTAATGGATTTTATAGGATTCTTAAAGTGTAAAATCATATTTGATCTAATCAATATGTGTTTGCATATTTGGCTTGGAATCAGTGTTCAATAAAATCAAGTTTACTGCTGTTGTTGGTATTCAATGCAACAACAACAGAGTTCTTCCAAAATGTTGTGCGCATGCATCGTACACTACATTTAGATACATAAATATTGGCTTTATTCACAACCAATGCTTAAGGGGGCATTAAAATGTGTCCCAAGACTTAGGGTGATTACAGTAAATATGGCCTTGTAATTGTTAATTGCCACATTGACACTGTTATTCCCACTTGTCATTCTGCCCTTAAGATGATGGCAACATGTTGAGGTACAAAAACTTGATTGACGTCAGACATTTGAGAAGACATGAGTTATTCCATTTTACTTTCAATTGAAAATTATTGATATCCAATCATCAATTTGAAAGTCTTTCAAATTGTCTTTTCGAATACCTACAATTTTCATGAGTTCAGTCCCATATTTCTATAACTATGGAAATGATGTAGAAAGAAGACTTGATGTTCTGCAATGTTCATTTGGTTCACTGTATTTTAAGCAAGTATTGTGTATTTTATATGTCATGTTCATTCTCAAAAGCAAAACATGAAAATTGCTGACATTCAAACTATATTTATACATTCATTATATATTCTCATTCCGCAAATATAGCATTACCAAAATGCAATAGAATGGTAAAATTTCTGGTATCGCTCATCTAAATAGTTTATACATGTCAGATTCATTTCTAGTGAAATAATCATGATTGTTTATTTTAATAAAATTAATCAAAATAAAGCCATTTGATACTCGCATCCTGAAAATACTGTGATGAACAGCATTAAAATGCACATAACTTTTCAAAATGTGCTTGTAATTTATATGGTTTTTATTTAATTCTTCATTGTTTGACTGAACTCACTTATTTACAAATTTTAGAAATCTGAAATGATTAATCAATATTTTCTCAATTTTAAAATCTCTTATTTAATTAACAGAAGTAAACATAACCCTGGTGCCCCATTATCGATTAAATATGGTCATCAATTTTAGAGAGGGCTGAGGGAAAGTAACAATTCTAAAGTACGCTACTAGTTCTTTTTGTTGTTTGACTATAGACAACATGATTTACCTCTTCATGAAACAAGACTATTATACACTGTATTCAGAGACACAAAAGGTTAATTAATTTATGAACTGCTACTGGGAATTAATTCAAAAATTAAATCTATAAAAAGACAATGAATATGTACTTAACACATCAAGACTATAAGCTATTAAATTACCAAACTCAGATCAATTTTTTGAAGACTTGTTTTGACATATTTCTAAATGCATTAGCAGGATCAAATGGCGAACACAGGGGAAAACGAAGCTGAAAAAATACCTGTTAACGAGGAAGTGGAAGAAGTGCTAACCTTTACCGACAGAGATGGGCATTATGATGTGACTTTAATTGTTGAAGGACGGAGGATTCCAGTTGTTAAATCAGTTCTATCTATAGCTTCACCAGTGTTTAAAACTTTGTTTGAAGGGGACTTCAAGGAGAAAGATCAAAAGGAGGTGAAACTAGCTGAGATTAACTATGAGGATTTTGTGGAGTTTTTGTCATGTCTTTATCCCAACATATTGAAACGTGTAACAAGTAAGTACACTCAAAATGAATGTTTATAATAACATTGATAATATTAAAAAAGGAAATCAAAAATGCTTACATTTGTGCCAGCTGATCATGATATACACCGTTCACTTTTAGATTCACTAGGTTATTTCTGACCAAAAGCAACCAAAAGCATCCAGATCTGATGCCATGGTTGTGTCAGATGACAAAAGATAATTAATATTAAAGTTGTTACCAGTAATAGTCAACAGGATTGAAAACTAGATGGGTGTCCAGTTGAACACTCGTTGCCTTCTGGTGCTATGTCTGAATAAAAATGCAAGTACAAAAAAGGGCATAACTCCATCAAATGTGACCTTGACCTAAAGAATTAGGCATCATCACATGCGTGTTATCATTAGCAATATAATTTGAAAGTTTCATTAAGAAATATTGACAAATAGCCAATGTTAAGTTTTCGTGTCAAAATCTAAGTATAAAAAGAGGCATAACTCCTTGTAATCATTAAGTGTGTGTTGTCATAAGCAACATAATTTGAAAATTTCATGAAGAAATATTAATAACGGCAAAATTATAGCCGACATTAAGTTTACCTGATGGACGGACGGACAAAGAGATCCCTATATATCACCTTTTCTCAGAAAGGGCGATACAAAACAAGGTCCTCTTCCATAAATACACAAAAATATTTCTCATATTACTTTTCATATATATATGCACAAACTTGTTTCACGAGAACACTGTATTAATTGATTTATTTTTTATTGTTTTAGAAGACAATGTGTACGGAATACTACCACTGGTACATTATTATCAGGTGGTTGATGTATTACATGAGAACTGTGCTGAATTAATCTATGAAATCCTGAGGGCCAAACATGTTGGAGATCCTTCAGAAATCTACAGACATCTTCAGCTATCAAACACATACAACCTTCACAAGGTTAGAGAGAAATGCATCTATCTAGCATCAGAGCTAACCACAGAACAGATGGCAAAGGGATCTTCCATTTATAAACCTACCGAAGAAGAATCATCAAAAATACTCATGCTGGCTTTAAAGAGGCATGAACTTGATGCTAAAGATATTCAAGATGTTGTTAAGGGGGGCTATTATTCATCAGGAAGTGTTCCCTGCAGTAAATTTGTCAGTGATAAAATAGAAATAGCAAGCACTCTGAATACTACTAGTGCTTCCCTGCAAGCCTTAAGATTATGTTACAAATACCCAGATAATCTAAGCAAAAAATATACTGTGATTCCAAAACTTTATATCTTGGCTCGTGGAAGGCTTCAAGAAGATCCAGAGTTTGACCTTCTTCCTGAGCGTGCAAAACAAGCCTGGGAAAAATACTGTCTTGCAACGAGCTAAATCAGCAAAGACTTATAACCTGGGTGTAACCTTGTAAAACCCAGACATAATACCACAGAGTAGTGTGAATGTGAGTTAGGATTAGATTCTATTCATTCTCTTTTTGTTTCTACAAGTCACTTAACCAATGATCTATGTACAGGTGAATAAACAGGGGAACATATCGATAGTGAACACTGTTTGTCAAGATTAACAGAAACTGTTAAGCTTACCCAGTGGTGGCTCCACTTCAAACATCTCCCTCATAAAGTTATCAAATTCATTACAGATGTTGAGTTCCTTCTCTGCCTTCTCCTGACCTCTCCGTGACCCCATATCATCTTCATCCATGTCCTCCTGACGCTTGAAGTTGCCGCCAACACTCCACGTGTACGCAAACACAAACAGCTTGCCAAGAATGTTGAGCAAGTTGTTTGGGTTCTTCTGTAGATAGTATTGTCGCATACCAGTTGAGCTATATGCAGAAAAAATAGCAAACTGTTTTAAAATGCATTCATTCATTAGCGACAAAACAACAACCATTTCTGAAACAACGAAAAGATTTTAACCATGTAGTCCATATATTCTGTTTTTTTATCACATTTGTGGACCAATGTAGATCCTGATCAACTGGCACATCTGTGCCACTGATCAGGAAATACACTTGTCACTTTTTAATCAGAAATAACCTAATTAAAATAATGGTGGACAGGGTTAAAAGCCATGGAGTAAAATGCCATAGAATAAAGTGTTAAGATATTAAATATTTAAAAAAATGATTTTGTTCATTTCTTACAAAACCTGTCAATTAGTAAAAAATTCTGGAATAAATTATTAATTTAAATTAAAATTCAAAACAACATGGTCTAACCAATGTGATAATGGAATAAACCAAATCTTAAAATTTTATGTTCAAACATAATCATCCACCTCTGACCATTATAATGTAGAGACATTTTAACCAAAAACTGCAATAGATTAATACAATATTCTTATAAAAATCTGATTTTAAAAATGAATGAAACTTAAAAATGTTAACATCAGTTTGTGAGTTAACTGACAAAGTGAGATTATCAATAACTTGTACTTTCTTGTTGAAAGCAACAATCAAAAATCTAAAGCAGGAAATAATCTGCATTTAATTTGGCTATGGTGTACATTATTCGACTATCAGGCAAATGGAGACATGACTGCAGTTTATTAAGTAGTTCAAAACTGGACAACTGTAACACCTCTGCTGTTAAAGATTCAACCAGAAAAGACTTAAACCCTTTCCTCCATTTATACGCATTTTTATGCATGTGTGACCAGTGTAGATCCAGATCTGCACTGGTCGCATTTTGGTAAGAAATAACCTAATGAATCAAAAAATGAACAGTTTAGATAATGATCAGATGGCACAGATGTGCAGGCTGATAAGGATCTAAACTGTTTGCGCACGCATTAAACGTGTGTCTATGGAGAAAAGGGTTAAAACAACTGACTGATATACAGTGACATTAAGTTACAAAATGCTAAAGATATAAAATAACTTTTACCAAGAAGGTAATAATAAATAAACAAGAAGAAGCGAAAATGTGATGAAACCAGGTTGTCTTCTAAAATTTTATGTGAAAAGGGGGCATAACTATGACAAGTCAAGAGTTATGTTATACTACAGTCAAGAGTTATGTAACTTGTCCTGATAATTACTATTGGGATGACAGACAACTATGTTAAGTTTCCAAGCTCTGCCTTGAATGGTTACTGAGAAAAAGTGAACTTACACAAAAACCTTTATGAAATGTTGACGCCTGCACACCCACAAGCCCGCCCACCCTATGACATACCCCAATCTAACAACCAGGATTCAAAAGAAAAACTGATTAAAAACAATAATAAAACCCAACCATTTAACACAAAATACCGAAACAGTTCCTTGCTATAAACATGGCTAACAGCAATTTCAGTCTTTTTTACGTATTCATCAAATGAATCTTCTTTTTTTTTCTGAATCTTCATTATGTTCTTGGCAATAGTTTTAAACATCAACTTTGTCTTTAGTTTCCTCTTTAAGCTGTGGTTATAATAAAGTGAACAACAACTTGTCAATGCTGTGTGAAAAATGCCCCGTTATAATAAAGTGGAACAAGAACATGCCACTCCTGTGTGAAAAATGCCTCTATCAACTTGATGTTTGCAGACTTTGTATAGATCAATATTTTGAATAAGTTAGTCAGGTCAACCACTGCACCTTTTACTCCATATATATGGCACCTTTATCACATGAGGGACTTTTTAAATGATCAGGATCTAAACTGTTTTTTGTTATTCATTATTCATTAGGATATTTCAGACCAAGAAGTGTACACTTTTGATCCTAATCAGATGGCATGAACTGGATCTACACTGGTCACACATGCGAAAAAGCCTGTGGAGTAAACGGTTACAGGCTGTCAACCAGGTCATCTCCAAAATATAGGAAAAATATAGGAATACTTTTGCAACAAATACAGGAGTTTTTGGATGATTTTGAGACAAAATATAGGAGTTTGGAACTGATAATAGTTTTATTTACTTGCACATATACAAATGATTTTCACATGTGCATTTACTGTTTCCACAATTATCAATGTCCAAAATGTCCACTGTAAAAATGATGGAAACCATTAACTTTAACATCAGCACCATCAAGCACATCACCAGCATCTGAATGACCATTCAAACAAGGGGGAAATGCAGAAAATGCATTAACAAAGCCGATTTTTCAGTTTTAGTTTGTCTTCTATGATATATAGTACTGTACACAGCATCGACCCATCCACTCATAGTCATATTGCTTTGTGTGTAAAAATCTGGGTTACAATGTCAAAAAGGGTTCAGTCAAAAGTGACCCCAAGGCCTTACTTTGGTCAAACTCTATTGAGAACCTGTAGGCAATACATCATTCAAAATTATATGCCCTTCACTAATCTAGAAGTTCCAGAATATGATTCCATTTATTTATCTAATCTGCATGGAACAGTACTGCAGTCAAATAAGTTAGTTAACCTAAATACAAAGAATATTGCTACAAGTTTCAAGAGAAATGATAAAAACTTATCAAGTTATAACCATAACTGAACTTTAATTCAAACTGCCATTAAATTTCTATACAAAAGCAATAATTTTCAAAAGCCAAAGCCTTCTTGGGAATAGATGGACATTATACCTTTCAGGTTCATTGAAGTTTAACAGTAATTTAACTTTTATCCATTAAGCGGTTCCATAAACAAGAGCTGTCAGAGGAGACAGCGTGCTCGACTATTCGATTCATTTGAAATAAATGCAATTTATAGATTAAAAGAACAAAACAAATATAGCCAAACATTTATGTGCAAACAGGAATAATGTTAAGAAGTAAGTGGTAAGGGAGGAAATTGAAATAATTCCTTAATGTACCTTTAATAGTGAATTGAAAATGGAAATAACTATGAAATATTTTTTGAAGAGTTGGTAAACTTGTTAGTAATATATGCTTAATGCAAAATTTAAGTGAAAAAAAGAGGCAAAAGTTGAAAAATATTGGGAGCAGGGTTATTGGGATATGGGTGTCATTGGGTATGATGTAGATTTATTGGAAGCAGGGTTATGGGTGTCATTGGGTATGATGTAGCTTTTGATGGTGAATACATATTTCAAGTTTCAAGGCAATATCTCAAGTAGTTGTAAAGTTATGGGCAAAATGTATATTTTGCTTAACACAAAATATAAGAAAAAAAGGGGAAAAGGGGCATAACTTGAAAAATATTGGTAGCAGAGTTATCGGTGTTGTTGATAATGACCTAGATTTTGATGGTGAATATATTTTCCAGGTTTCTAGGTGATAGCTCAATTAGTTTTAAAGTTATGGGACAACCCTAACGCAAAATTTAAGTGAAAAAGGGGCATAATTTGAAAAATATTGGAAGCAGGGTTATGGTTCATATTGGTTATGATGTAGATCTTGATGGTGAAAATATATTTCAAGTTTCAAGGCAATATCTCAAGTAGTTTTAAAGTTAAAGGCAAAATGCATAAATATAAGAAAAAAGGGGCATAACTTGAAATATATTGACAGCAGAGTTATGGTTCTTGTTGGCTATTATGTAGAATTTGATGGTGAATATATATTCCAAGTTTATATCTCAAGTAGTTTATAAGTTATGGACCAAAGTGCAACGCAAAATTTAAGTGAAAAAGGGGCGTAACTTGAAAAATATTTGTAGCAGAGTTATGGGTGTTGTTGATAATGACCTAGATTTTGATGGTGAATATTTTTTTCAGGTTTCAAGGTGATAGCTCAAGTAGTTTTAAAGTTAAGTGCCAACTGTATATTTGGCTTAATGCAAAATTTAAGTGAAGAGAGGCATAATTTGAAAAAAATTGGAAGTAGGGTTATTGGTCTTGTTGGCTATGATGTAGAATTTGATGGTGAATATATATTCCAAGTTTCAAATTGATATCTCAAGTAGTTTATAAGTTATAGACCAAAGTGCATATTTTCCTTAACGCAAAATTTTAGTGAAAAGGGGGCATAACTTGAAAAATATGTGTAGCAGAGTTATGGGTGTTGTTGGTAATGATGTAGAATTTGATGGTGAATATATATTCCAAGTTTCAAGTTGATATCATTAGTAGTTTTCAAGTTATGGACCAAAGTGCATTTTTTGTTTAACGGACGCCGACGCCGACACCGGGACGAGTAGGATAGCTCCCCTATTCTTCGAATAGTCGAGCTAAAAACAATAATTTTAGAAAACTATGCAAATATTTTGCAGATTATCCTAATAAAAAAATTCTAAAGTTATCTCAATTTATTTAACAAACAGTTGTTGCAAATTATCAAATAATATTGTTTTTATTACCTCCCTTTATTTGACCTCTTTTTCCAACAGAGTTTGATAACACTCTTTTCAAACTGGAAAACTGACCACAAAAGTCAGCTGAAGAATTCTTGTTCACAGTCAAGCATGTTTTTCCCAGGGGTCCATCTTGACGTTTTAGACGACAACATACACCATACCAAATAGAAGCTCTCTAGTCCTTGCAGTTGATGAATAAAATTAAATGATCTTTAACATTTTTTGCATTTAGTTACAACTGCAACGAGAATTCTGCATAGAAGTGAAAATTTGTTTTTGTTAGGTAAGCCTTAATACACAGAAACCTGCTACAAAGTTGTTATAGAATCAGATAAAAACTTAAGTAAATGCCACCCCCAAAATTTTCACCAATCTAAAAGTTGAGTTTTGTTCTTTTGAAAAAAAAAAAGAAGAAGAAAGCAAATGCAATATCAAAGCAATATTTACTCTCTTCATTAATCGGCAAAAACAAATACTAAAAAATATAGGAATATACATAAAATATAGGAGAAATATAGGAATACAGGAGGCTTTTCAGAATATAGGATTCTGATCCAAAATATAGGAGAAATGTAGGAATATAGGAATCGGTTGACAGCTTGCGGTTAACATTAATATAGAAGTTTTTGCAAATGAAATATTGCTAAAATATTATTACGACCAATACTTCATTCTGGGAATAATGATTATCCCATTTAAAACAGACTAAGTTGCAATACAAGTCTTACAGTCAATTCTGAACTTTGACATCAGATCTTTTCTTTCGCTTACCTCAGAATCAAATTCTTGTTGTTGTTGTTGTTTTGCAGTGTATTTAAAGTATTAAGCATTGTGACATTTTTTAAATGCATCAGTTAACATAACTATGATTTTTTTAACATAACTATGATTTTTATCAGTATGCAAGATTTCTTTAAATCTGTCAATTAAAAGCAAGCAACTTGGCCCAAGACCAATCATCATTTCAGCCAAACAGGTGCTTGAGATTTGGTCTTCAGATTTAGTTTTATGTTCTTGTGCCCTCAAATTGACACCCCTATATATCAGATAGTTCAAACCAATTGCAAGATATTCTAACCCTTTTTTCCATGGATTTGGATTTATCCCATGTACTACCAGTGTAGATCTAGATCAAACAACACATCCATGCAGTCTGATCTGGATCAAGACTGGTCACTTTTCCATTTATTAGGTTATCTCTGGCCAAGAAGCTGATGTGTAGATCTTGATCTGGAGGCTGATCTGGATCTACAATGGTTGCCCATGGGATACAAGAGAAATTCCATGAAGTCAAGAGTTAATGTGAATGCAAAGTCAATTCAGTGACAAATACTCAAACAAAGTAGAAAGTTATAGCAAAACTGTTGAAAAACTCTTCCTATACTTACTTAATCCTTTACTCCATAACATATACATTTTTCAATGCTTCAGTGCAACCAGTGTAGATCCAGATCAGCTGGCACATTGGTGTTTTCTGATCTGGATCTGCACAGTTGCATCTTGTTCAGAAATAACCTAAGGAATTCAAAAGTGAATAATGTAAATTCCGATCATACAGCACAGATGTCCCAGCTGATCTGAATCTTCACAGTTTGCACATGCATTAGAAGTGCATTTATGGAGTAGAGATAGTAGAACACATACAGTAAGAATATCAAACAAACTATATATGTGTGTACTTTGGTAGCACAATTTTCTGGAACAATGCGATTGTTTTATAACAAAGCTTTCATCTTAAATAATAAATTTAACAAGCCTCATTTTGAACAACAAAACAATTATTTTAGAACTATATAAATCTTAAGGTAAAGAATTATTGAAACATTAACAGTATGTTCAGTTATTCTCGACTTGAATTTAAATTTCATTTCAACATCATGAAATAAACATGCATTTAAAGCATGTTGAAGTTAAAGTTAAAACTGCTTAACCCTTATATGTAGGTCACAGGCCTTTTTTACTTGGGTTGTGTTAGTTATTTTTTAGGAATGAACATATTTATATTTATATGATTGTACATATAGAAAGGGGATTAAGAAAAAAAAATTAACATTTTTATGTATTTTTATTTACTTTTTCATTTGATATTTATGCTAATTCTGATGTTTCTTAAGCATAGTGTTTTGCTAAAAACTTAATGTATACATGTATAGAGAAAAAAAAGCCACAATTTCCTACCAGTTCAAAACCTGTGATCAATATAATTCCAAAACCAGATGTGTATTCCTTACATGTTGATTTACATATGCAAATAGTTCATATTGCTGTAACATATGCAGCAGTAAACATTGAACCCTTTCCCCCATATAAACACATTTTTTTAAGCATGTGCGACCAGTGCCGTCTGATCAGGATCTGCACTGGTCGCATTTTGGTCAGAAATAACCTAACAAATCGAAAAGCGAACAGTTGAGATCCTGATCAGACGACATGGATGTGACAGCTGATCTGGATCGAAACTGTTCACCCACACAATAAAGGTTTATCAATGGAGGAAAGGGTCAAGAAAGAAGTGTATTAAATAAGACCAAAATGGTTGAATGATCTTTTTTAACATCATGCAAATCATTATTAATTATATTATTTTACCCATGATAAATCTGTTTTGATTTGCATATGTAATTGTAAAACATATTAAATGTGTCAGGATATATGTGCAATAATCTTCTCAAATCAATTTATTCTATCATCCAATGCAGATTAGTTTTAACTGAAAACTGCATTACTTGTGTCAAGCGCTGCATGATTTGTGTTCTGCTGTATGTAACTCAACCAACTCATGCACCATCTAAGCTAAATCAAGGTTGACATGTGCCAAATATATCAGTGACTCATGCTCGATATGTGGCTTAAAATTTTTAACGATTTATGCTTGACATCTGCATAGAAATTATAAAAGACTCATGCTTTACATGTGCCCAGAAATTATCAATGGCTCATGCATGAGCCCATTACTAAGATTGACATGAGCCCCAAAATTTTCATTCTGGACAAATGCCCTGAAATTTTCACTGACTCATGATTGGCTTGTGCCCAGCAATTTTAACTTATAACTGCATGACTTGTGCTCAGCAAAGTTGTGTCTTTGCATAAATCATCATATCTTAAGCTTTGCCATATATCCATCCACATCTCTTAAAAACCCATATATGCCAAACATTTGCTACAGTCGTTACCCAGTTCCTTCCTGTTTCTCCAACATCGCGAGAGTTTCTGCACTTGTTTCTGAACTACATGGTCAGTTACACACATTCAGTAAATTATATGTTCAACAACTTAGTAAGTTAGTCATCATCAGCAACTCCGGGCTCTATCCATTCATGACTATTTCATGTTACTGTATGTCACAAAGCAGCAACTACATAAATCAGAATACACTGCAACTCTATTATATCGTGGACTTCGGGGTCCAAGCCCGCCAACCGCAATATAAACGGAGCGCGATATAAGTACATAATCGCGCTAAAACACGGAGAATTTATTTGTTTTTGATGTCAGATGCATGTATATCGCAGTGTTGCGTAATTAACACGCCGTGAAATCTACGGGTATATCAGGGAGTACGTTCCGTGCTGGGCAAATGTTTTAAAACAACTTTTTTATTTAGTATATTAATATTTTTAACAAAAAAAAATTAATTAATGTACAAAACAAAGATCGCCATTATCAATGTCCAACGGTGATATTATTGTTTTCGGTACTTTCAACTGATGAACGATCTGTTGGTAGGTCATGGTCGGCGACGTTAGTTCGTCGTCGTCCGTCGTTTACCAGCTTGATATGTCGATCAGCAGGTAATGTCAAAACAACAAATTGTTTTGACGTTTCCTGCTCATGTCTATTATGGCCAGCAACTTGCATTAATTGACGCTAATTTGCGGTTTGTCTCGTGAACGAAATTCTGCCAGTACCATATCAGCTTAGTGTTTATCGCACCTATTGTTCGTCACAAAGGGGGTTTCATGTCAAATCAGAAGCAACAGAATTGTAAAAAAACCTTTCATCTATTTTCATACGTTTGCTGTTAAATTGTGTGAACGTGTACATCGCCTCTTAAATCCCTGCATACAAAATGTAATAAACAGCCTTGCCAATAGTGACGTAATACGACACGGAAAAAGCGTGCGTTTCGTGAATTTGTCCGAACGTTGATTTATTCATTTGATCTTTTTACCACCCACGAAGAATGAACAAACATATACATTGTAAATGTCCAAAAAATTGGGATCCATGGACCAAGCGTGATATATTGGATATTGCAATATAACAGATCGCGATATAACACAGTTGCAGTGTATCCCCCTCTTTTTTTTTCAGAAAATAAAATCTTGTTTTAATAAATTTAAACTTTAACAGATTATCACCATATTGAAATGACCTTGACCTACTGACCCAAAAACCAATATGGGCCATCTATGTGTATTTCCACTGAACTGGTTCTATATATTTTTCCTTAATGATCTTGGCAAAATTAATTGAATGTTTAATCATATATAGTAGAAATTCTGCTAGTTAAGGATCCCCTACACTCCACCTGGCACATTCATCGATCGCTCACAAGCCAAAAACAATCATTTCATGCAGTCATAAATAAGAGCAATATTTTGCAGTTTGTTCATATTCCAACATTTTACCAAGCATGAAAACTTCAAATTACTCCTGCGTGAAGAGATTCCTAAATAACCCTTTTACCTATATATATATATTTTATGGCATGTGCCACCAGTGTATATATCCAGATCAGCAGCTGACAAATCCATGCCATCTGATCAGGATCTGCACTGTTGGCTCATTGGTTAGAAATTATTTAATCAATCAAAAAGTGAACAGTGCAGATCCTGATCTGACAGCCCAGATGTACAAGCTGATCTGGATCTACACAGGTCTTAAAATTAATTAAATGCTATTTAATGCATATATATATATATATATAAATGTGGGAAAGGGATAAACCTCAATAAATCAGCAAAAAGATGCAGTCTTATCATGATCTTCACTGTTTGCTATTTAGTAAGTACATTCAAGCAAAAGAATCTTTAAAAAAAAAGTATTTACTCAAACAAAAATAATTTTTAAAAAAGGCAGGTCTATCAATAAAAATTGATCGGGAAAAGTGTTATGCCTCACCTCCCAGTTTTCGCCCCTGGCTGTGTTTCCTGTATGGATTCCATCTCTTCCTTAATTTTAGCTGGCCGTTTAGCCTGCCGTCGTTTTCCTTTTGATCGAGATGTGCGTCCTGAATTTCTGCTAGAAGTCCTACTTTCTGCTCGGTCTGGCCCCTCACCATCTTCACGATCTATGAACAGAAAATCATTTTAGAAACACAGTTTATATAGTCTACTGGAAAAGACCAATATCTATTGGTTCAAATTTGACAATCTAATTATGGAAGAAGATTGTAGATGGAAAAAAGATATCTATCA
Source organism: Corbicula japonica (assembly GCA_038501625.1). Taxonomy (NCBI): domain Eukaryota; kingdom Metazoa; phylum Mollusca; class Bivalvia; order Venerida; family Cyrenidae; genus Corbicula; species Corbicula japonica. The sequence continues at coordinate 5,634 of JAZAYU010001556.1, read as the reverse complement.
GCACAAATGGCAATTCTTGAGAAAAAAAACAAACAAGATTATTACTATGTACGATATCAACACTGTTTGTTTCTGGTTACAACTGTTTGAATTAAACATTTTCCTGCACTTCCTTCTAGCCTTTTAATCATTTACTCTATATATACAGGTTTTGTGTGTGAACAGTGTAGGTCAAGACCAGCAGTCACATCCAAGATCTACACTATTTATTTCTTTGTCTGAAATAATTTTATCAATCAAAAAGTGAGCAGTAGAGATCCTGTTCAGATGGCACAAATGTGCTAGCTGATCCGGATATACACTATTTGCACATGGATAACAGCCATATCACACAGAGTAAAGGGTTAACAGCCCTAAGCACACAAAATGTATAGGATTGAGTCTGTTTCTCTAGAAAAAAAGGTGAAATGAGCACAGCTAGTGCAGGCTTCTATTTTCTATCAGACTTATAGGTCTCTAGGTCACATTTGCAGGCAGTGTAGACACAGATCAGCCTGCACATCCCACAGTCTAATCAGGGTCTATATCATCTGCTATTCTGCCATTTGTGCCTCATATTTTTTGAATTAAATATATATTTTTATCATAAAAAGGCTTAATCTAATGCAGAAAAAGAACAAACATATTGCACAATTTTGAAAAAGAGTGTAAAAGATTAACTTGGAAAAAAGTAAGTTAGAGTATTGTTTCAACACAAATAAAACAAATAAAAGAAATCACAAATAGAGTTCTTTCACATTGTTACCTCCCCTTAGCGCTCTCTAAAATTGAAGAGCATATTTAGTCGATAAATGCACGCGAGGGGGCATCATTTACTATTGTTAATATGACAAAGTGAATATAAAATTAAGAAAATGTTGATTAATCATTTCAAATTTATAAATAAGTAAGTTCAGTCAAACAACGAAGAATAAAAAAAACGTTATGATCATTTACAAGCACATCAAGAAAGTTTATGCGCATTTTAAACATTGTTTAGATATCGTGGTATTTTCAGGACGCGAGTATCCAGCGGATTTGTTTGGGTTTTTTATGAAAATACACACGGGAATTGTGTTTACTAAAAATAAATCTATAATTGACAATTCAGACGAACTTTATCGGACATTTTACCTTTTTACGGCATATTTTTTGTAACGCTATAATTTATAGTGGAATGAGACATAATTATATTCTTATGTAGCTCGTCGGCGACTAGGTTGATATGTGTTTTGCGTGTTTTGCTTTTGAGAAAAAATATTACGTATTTACATAATAGGATGATTCCAGCTACAACCCGAGAAATCGTTAAATTGATTGAACCAAACGAATATTGCCGGACGGCAGGCCAACCAAAACCTATTTTTAAAAAAATCCAGAGAGTTTTGTTGTTGTTTTTTTTTAATAAAAACTATTTTGATGTTGAAGTTCGTAATTGTTGTCGCTGAAGGTTTTGAAATATAATATTTTCATTTCTGTTTAAAATCAAAATGACCATGGACCAAAACAAATGAACGGGACTGCGATATTCAGGTCCGAGTTTAGTTTTATGACACTTAGCTGTTGTGTACATGTGTGCCCGAGGCACGTAATCTCTCAATAAACAGGAAATTTTGGAGCCGTGACCAAGACCAAGTTTCTTAATATTAATTAATATAATTGTAAAACCCATTCTAAATTCAGTTAAATTTATGTTTCATTAATTATCCTTTTCAATATTTTTAAATCCTGAGATTTTGCCTGAAAATCCTTAGATCCGTAGAAAAACCTTACGGTCCGGAGATTTCAGATAAAATCCTGAGATTTTGGAGGTCTGCGGACATTTTATCTTCTTTCTACATCATTCCTGTAACACGTAGATATTCATGAAATGCTACTTAAACTAATGTCTATTGACTATGGCCGACGATTTTATAAAAAAAAAAGATGTTTATAATAACATGAATAACTTAAAAAGCTTAACGGGCGTTGAATACAACGACGATACATGCATTGCTGAATTCATCCGTTTACCTGCAATTTAGAGAGATCATGTAACATAAAATATATTTCTTGAAGTAAACGCATTTTGTCAGAAAAACTCGATACGCTTATATATGTGTCTGTGGAAAATATACAGTAACGTGTAATCCACAATGTATTTGTTTTCATATAAGACTTCCCGATTCAAAGTGGCAACCACGTCTTTGATTGTTTTACGCTTTTCAGAGTCAAATCTTGCCGACCAGACGTTTTAAGCCTATTATATTCGGAAATTCTAAAACTCGAATTTATTATGCTTTATCATAATTATTATTATAATTTATCATTAGCTTTAAGACGACACCGTGATAATGTCTGTTCATTCTGTTAGCAATGACACAGTTAAATGCCCCCCACTTGTCGGTTTAGGATAAAACCACTATTTTCCGCACCTAACGTGGCGTACGACGCATGCGCACAACAATGTGAAAGACCTCTATTAATAAATTAAGTTTTTACTCCATGGATATTGTTTATGGGTGACCAGTGTAGATCTAGATCAACCTACATAACCTATACTGTTTGCATCTCTGTCAGGAACATTATTATGGATCTAAAAGTAAACAACATACGTAGAGTCAGATAACACTGTACAGACGTGCAGGCTTATCTGGATCTACACTGATCACAAGTGGGATAAAGTCCGTACTCATGGAGTAGAAGGTCAAAGATCATATCAAGACCTTTGTGACAAAATGGTCAATGTCCTTCATGACTTAGACCAGATTTGCTATAAGTCTTTGATACAAGTTTATGATAAGAACTAGCAAATACTAAAGTAATTTGAGCAAGTTTTTAATTTATGTGATTTAATATTAATAAAATGTATATCCTTGGAAATTTTATTAAATAAACTTTTTAAAAAACAAGGGATATTATGACTTATTTCATAGTTTTTGTGTTTTATCTAAACTAATATGCAAATGAGCTGCCATTTTGATATCAAAGATCCAGAGCAATAGGGTTATAATTATAGAATATAGATCATTAAATTCAATAATGAATGAATCTAAAAGAGAGCATTGCAGATCCTGATCAGATGGCTTGGAAGGTGCTGGCTGATTTGGATAACAGCCATATCCAAGGGAGTAAACGGTTAATCTAGTTTGTTTTGTTTTTTATTTCTGGTAAAGGAAAGTATTCATGACAGGTATTTATTCATGTTCTTTGTCTATTTTCATGAATACTGAATATATTTAAAAACTTGCACAAATTCTCAAAAAAAGAAGTCAAAATGATAATCTGTACAAACAAATCCTCATCAGAAAGTATTTTATCTGAAAGCTTCTAGGCAATAGAATGATATTCATCTTGAGTCTGAGAGATCTACATATAGGAACTTCTAGATGAAACCATAATTGTAAACCTTTCTTTCTGTAACTCCTGTGTACCGACACATATTCCTCCTTGTCTATTATGCATGCATATATGAACAATAATAAAACATTTAATAACATCGGGTAAGCTTAACTAATTAACAGTTGAAATTTAACAAGCCAACAAGATGAAATCTCTTGTGAAACAATGCATTTTTAACCCTTTCCTCCACATATATACACATTTTTATTCATGTGCGACCAGTGTAGATCCAGATCATATTGCACATTCATGCCATCTGATCAGGATATGCGCTGGTCGCATTTTGGTTTGAAAACACCCTAACAAATCAAAAAGCAAATAGTGTAAATCCGACACGACAACTGTTTCAGGCTTTAATGGCTTAGCTCCAAACCGAGCACACATGATAGATACTTTATCCATTCTTATCACTTTTAATTTATTTGTGTTTATTTAAATTCCAAACTCACTTTCTTAAAGATGAGTAATTTATTATAAAATTATTTCTCATTTGAAATATACCACAGCTCAACAGTTTAATTACATGATGAAACGAGCATTTCATAACATAGGTGTAAAATGACTTTTCAGCATCAGTGAAAACATTTGAAATACTGATATGGTATGCAAGAACATGGTAAATGTTGTTGATGGGGGAAATCAGCACTGACACTGATATGCTGTAACCCTTTCCTCCATATACAGTCAAACCTGTCTTAAGCAGCCATCAAAGTGACAAAAAATGGCTCTTGAAGATAGGTGGCTGTTAAAGACAGTAAAAAATTAGAACAAACTGTCAGTTTAGGTCATATTCAAACTGGCTGTTTAAGACAGGTGGTTGCTATTTGAAGGTAGCTGCTAAGGCAGGTTTCACTGTATAGAAACTTTTACGCATGTATAACTAGTTTCGATCTGGATCAGCCGGCACATTTGTGCCATCTGATCAGGATCTGCACTGGTCACATTTTAGTCAGAAATAAACCAACAAATCAAAAAGCGGACAGTGTAGTTCTTTATCAGATGGCGTTGATGGGTATAACTAATATGTAGGAAAGGAACTAGTTTCAATATAAGTTATCAAGACAACAGAAACTTTTAAAACAGAATACGAAATACAAAATTGAGTTTAGAATGGAAAAAAAGTAATGTTTTTTTGTTAAAAGATGTTTTGTGAAAAATCTGTTTTTAGCTTTAAGCCGTAAGCAAAGCCTGTTAATAAATATTCTCTAACTACTTCGGCTTGTATAATACTGTAAATTAATCTTCAAATTAAGATATGCAGGATACATTGTTCATGCTTTCTTGGAAAAAGCTTATCATTCAGATCTGACTATGCAAGCACATGCTTAACAGTGACTGTCAAAATGTCTCGACCATAAAATCCCATTATAGATTCTTAAAATTATAAATAAAGATAAAAAATATGTCTCTAAAAAGCTCTCCTGACCTAACCCTTACTGCTTGGATAATGAATATATCTTATATCCCATGAATGGCTAGTGTAGATGCAGGCTGACCTGCAGATCCATGTGGTTAGGATCTATAATGTTTGCTTCTTGGTTGGAGGAATAACCTAAATGAATTTAAAAGTGACTAGTGTAGATACAAATCAGACTGCTTGGATATGCAGGCAGACTTGGATCTACACTGGTCATACATGGGATAAAATTAGTATCCATGGAAAAAAGTGTTGATTCTTAATAATCATACCTCTGAACCCTCCCGACTTAGACGGGAGACTCCCGATTTTTAAGTCCAATCTCCTGCCTCCCACATATTATGCTATTTCTCCCGACTTTTGACATTTCCATGTAACATTTATGAAATCTCTCCATTAAAACACATTTACGATCATGTTTTCATGACGTGAGTACAAATTAGACTGGTTTTTGATATTTTGGCGCCTTTTTGAATGACAGGAAGTGGTAAATGGATTACCAGTCAATGAAATGTGATGCATGGCCTTGAACTTCAGACAGGTTGATGTTTTGATAACAATTATTGATTTTCTCACCTTACATGTGCACAAATGAAATTACCGAGTTGGTCATTAGCATTAGAGTACTTGTGGACATCAAAGGCACCACATGCACTTTAGTTTGATGCTCGAGATAAATTTCAAAGTGCTACTAAGAAAGCCTGTGTACTTCACAAACTGTTAAAGCTATTGAACTTGAAGATGTTTAACAGTAAAGTCACTAATGAATACACTGTTTGATATGACAAGTGAAAGGGGTGGATCTAGAGGGGGTTCAGTGGGGTTGATTAACCCCACTTCTTGGGCCAGAATGTATG
>JAZAYU010001555.1:0-29462 GCA_038501625.1 Corbicula japonica | reverse complement strand
TTATGAAGATTGCAGTCCAAAATAAAAAGGGAAAATCTTTTTTTCCCTTTTGAAATCAGTTTTGCTACAGAACGATTTTTCAAGGCAAACAGCTGTCTATATTCGACGTTTTGCTCTAAAATACAGTGGATGTTGATCATTTCCGAAGAAATTTCTGCTGAAAATCTCTTAAAGGTCCAAAATAATGAATATAGGAACAGTGGTAATTAATAATAACCCTTGACTCTATATAATTTCACTCTCATAGCAGTAATATCTGTTCAACTTGCAATATCTTTATATTTCTAGCAGATATTTCTGCTGGAAATTTTACCGAAACAACTGTGGTGGAAAAAATGCTTTGAACTTTCCAGCAGAAATTTCTGCCAGAAAATTTATCGAAATACAACCTGGTGCAAAAAGTTTATTGCATTTCCAGCAGAAATTTCTGCCAGAAAATTTATCGAAATACAAGCTGGTGCAAAAAGTTTATTCCACTTTCCAGCAGAAATTTCAGCTGTAACCTTCACCGAAATGTGCAGAACATTTTTTCAGCAAACAATTCAATTTAAAATATAAAAATAATATAAATTATGGAACAACGTCGTAAGATCATTAAAAGTTGAATAATTTTGGTCGTTCAAACATAAATTATGAGCACGACAATGTATTTGTATAGCTTTACGTTCAATAATTGTCGATATGAAGACTCAATTAACGTCTAACATAAACATATAGCAGAAGTTTGTGTTTAGTCATGAAACAGATAGGTTGAAAAAAAGTTATTGCATAACTAAGCAAGCATATCTGAAAACATCTTGGTAAAAATTGTAGGTGCAACCATATCATTCACGGACATGAATTAAAATATGACGCTTATTGCTTCTTTGTTAGTAAAAGTATCAAATAATTAAAAAAGCACAGTAAAATATATAAATATAAGAAAATCTAAATCGTTTATCTAATTTTAATAAGGACAAAATCGTAAATTTAATGGTTTATTAATTTGAAGAACTACAAGAATACAAGTCTGTAAAATATACTTTTGTATGATCATACTTGTTTACTTAAAATATATTTCCATAAATAAAGATTATGCTTATAAAACTTCTTTTAGTCGACTTAAAGCCATGCGTTTTACAGAATCATTTCATTCCTATACTATAACATTCCCAAATGAAATTTAAAAAAGGCAACGATTCACACATTTGTCGGAATGATCCATAGATGTGTGAAAAGAATCTTCCAAAAACGAATCACAAATAATTACAGAACTTAACTACTGTAGCATTTAAGTGTATTGGTCATCAATATCGTCTACAACAGGTGACTCATTATGGTTTCTATGTATGTACACAAGATTTTATACACTTTCTACACCATAATAAATGAGATAAATACAGAACAAAATATGAAATTAGTATTTTCTCAATATGATGTTCATGAAACTAGTCCTAATTAGTAAATAATTCAGGGTCAAACAATATTTATAAGCATAACATATTTTGCACAAACACATTATGCGAGAATCAAACTAACTTTTTAGCATTACCAACCCAGCTTCTTTATACCCTCAGTTATTACATTTCTTCAATAAGACATATGCAGTTATATTCATTTTTCCATTCGTTCTTCCATTTAAGAAAATTGCTTTAGTTCTTGTAATATTATGTCAAGTATCTATCTCACCAGTCGACGATGACGGTTCTTAAACAGGTATATCTTCAATTTTCTTTCCAAAACATATTTCCATATTTAATTTAAGTAACGATGGTAAAATAATATTAGGGTTTAAGGTTCTAAATTGCTCCTTGTACACTGTAATCGTTTTCAATGTCTGTCGTAAGTTCCTTTTGCATTCTAAAATAATTCGTTTATTGTTTGTTTCCTTTCTGTCCTTTTGACCTCTGAGTTGTTTTGCTGATGGTATTCGTGAACGTTAACAAGTACATTGTACCAGCGTCACCTCAGCGTAGAATATCTACCGTTTTAATAAAACCAGAATCTCTACATCCTGGTGGGTATGCCCGACATATTGAAGTGAACCTGAAAAAAAGACAGTTAATCAATTAACTTGCTGCAATTTGTTATCTTTATAATATTTGAGGAAATAAAGAACAAATACTATCAAAACGGTTAGCCAAGACCGCATGAAAAATATAGTTAAAATCTGACTGGCAATAGTTGAATAAATGCTGTTTTTATTTACATAATAATATTATCCTACCGTGCTTACCATGCTCATTAATAAGAGTAGTGCCAATAAAGACACACCATTTCGACTAATTTAATTGGTGTGTTACACGTGGCGAAATTAGTGTGCGTTATTAGCCAGAAAACTACAAATCACAACATAACATTTTGTTTCTCTTTATAACTTTTTTCTTCAAAGCATTATTTGTATGAGAACGATTTACATTTGTTCTGTATCAAAGTGGATTCATTTTGATATTCATCAAACATTCATCGTGATTCATTTGGAGCAATTTTTATAACATTTAATAACGGTGAAGACTAGAGTTGATAAAGGTGATTTGTTGCGGACGCGGAGACACACGGGGAGGTAAACCTATAGTCCCCTCCGATGCAGATTACGAAAAGAGATTCCAGAACATAAATTAATGGCATGAATCAAGAAACAAATTTATAAAACATCGTTTAATGTACGGGGTAAGCGCAAGTCATTTAGAAATTACTGTTTTTACTTCGTTACTATTGTTAACATTTCATCAAAATGAGATTTACATCAATACTATCATAATTATTTACCATATAGGCTTGCTGTTCTTCTGTCCGCAGTTGTAGATGACACAGTAAGCCGAGTGTTCTTTTCATTTAATATGATACATATGGTATTAATTGTAAAAAATCAAAAACATTAAAAGCTATATAAATACCTTGATTCACGACTCATGATGACATGAACCGATGTTGGTTCACCTTTCCCTTTTCTCATCTTGTTTTATAGTACTGTCACTCCATTCTGCAAACCCCTAAATGTTTTTACAACATAAAACTAATTAAAACAGATGTTTATTAGTTGAAAGTACTTCATGTATCTTAACCTAGCGGGGGTTTTTCTGACCAAGTACTGCATGGTAGTATAAATTGCTCTTATCAGTTTATCTTTATACTCTTATCAAACTAAAGATAATGACGTGTAGGGAATCTGTGTCTTTTGTTTGTGGCCGCTCGTGGTTTGCTTATTTCACTACTTTAATCTTTCGTAATAAAGTTTCAGCTGTGATTTACGTTAACATTTGTATGTAAAAAAAATATGTTTTGTCTAGAGCCGAGTAACACATTTCGTATGACACTGAATTATTTTTTGTGGAGTTCATGTATACTGGAGTATCATTTTATTTCGCGTGGGCTTAATAGTCGCTTTGAATGTGCACACAATCAAATACCAGCGAATATTAACCACATGATTTCTTATACTATGTGGATAATACTACTGAGCGAATCTAGTTTATGTCAGCGTAAAGTTTTCGTTGGCGTCGAAAATTAAGCACCGTGAAATAACATAATACCACAATTTATAATATGCATTTCTATAATATAAACATAAAAGATGATATATATTATTCACATATTACTGAGAATTTTTAACCGATTTTCAGTTTTTTCTCTCTTTTTCTTTATGTTTTTAATCATCAAATCAATTATTTTTGTCATTTTGGGCTTTTTTTCATTTCAGATGTTGATCCTTTTTAATATCACAACATACAATACAAACGACTTGATATTAAGGTTCAAGCAAACACGATAAAATCCTTAATATTTAGTTTGTCTAAGTCTAATGAGGGTGCTATTCAACTATTAGTCAATGGGTTATTCTTCTTTCGATTTTCTTGTTTTTAAGGAAAACTTTTACGGTTCAAGAGTTCATCAAAATTAACCATTATAAACTCCAGACAAGTTCATCATGGTTACATGCAAATATGTTCTTTCTATATTCAAAAATGTATCTTTGTCAATTTGATATTAACACGATTTAGCAGTTTTTAAAAATAATAAATAACGTTAGAAAGTATAATATGGAGGTTTTCATGAAATTGTTTGTTTCTGCTTTGAAAAAAAAATAAATTGCACCTAATTCGCATAAATTCGGATTTAAAAAGAGTATGGTATATTCTATGAATAACTTGTTTAGCTTACTACTAAAATGTTAATTGAAATGATAAATATGACTTAGGTAAAACAATTTGATATTCTTTCGAACTGTGGAGAAATAAGACAAATTATTTGCTTACCTGTCTCGGATTTGATGCTATCATTTTTTATCCATAATAAAAATTACAAAACACCGCAAAACAAGAAACGTTTCGTTCTAATGCGCGCAACATTATCACCCTTCACTAAACTAATTGAACGAATAATATGCCAATCGGCCTCATGCAAAATGCCTAGACTGGCTCCCGTTCCTATGTTCTGTTATTATTTATATTCCCCTGTCATCCAGTTATATACTAAGGCACATCAATTTTTCTGATTTTAACTTTGCTTAGCTCTCAGAACATAGATTGTTCGACAGAAATAAGAAAATGAAACTGAGAACTTTAATAAAGATATATGTAAAAATATTATTAAAAGTAATTAAAATTAGAACCATCTAGCTGACCGCTAGGCTAACCCATTTCTTATCCTGGATTTTATCTGCTGACTGATCAGTACATTCCATGATAGTTCACCTCACCACAGGAATCATAAATTTGCACAACTGATATCGCGAATCGAATTACAAATTTGTGTACCGGTCGATTGAACATGTTACACGTTGAAAGTAATTACTAACAGAAATCAATCATATATAATTTTTATTTATTTGATTTTACCAACAAATATGTTACATAAACAGTAATCTCAACAGGTATAATAGACTAAAATGATATTTAAGCACTGCTTGCAATTTCCAGATTTTGGAATTTCAATAGTGTGTGTCTATTGGTATATTGCCTCATAAAGAAGATTCGAAGTTATCGAGCGCTTGTTGAAAAAATAGAACTGTAAAATGTTTCATGGTATTGCATTAAACGATTTTTTCAGCATAAATGTTATCATCATGTTCTCTTTCAATAAATTGCATTTACCTTTTAAATTTGAATCTATACACTACTCTTTTACTATTATCACATCGCTTTGCACAGTCAACATAAAACAAATTATTTTATCAAGAATTTTATTGTAAAATATCTTCAATTTGCATTTGAAGCACTGGTGAACTTCCATTTGGTTATCATAAATTTAGCTTATGGGATCACTTGAAAGATATCTGAAGATTACGGCCCAGCGGCCTAGCGGCGTGAAGTTGGCAGCTTAGCGGCTTTAATTTGACGGCCTAGCGGGCTGAACTCAGCGGCCTAGCGGCCTCTTGTCCGATTTGGCAGGCCGCAAGAGTACCAACTTCGCGCTGTAATGCCTACAGGCTGCAAGACCGCTAACTTCACGCCGCTAGGTCGATTGGCTTCTAGGCCTCCAAATTACGCCGCTTTTTCGCCAATCATCAAGGCCGCCAACTTCACGACGCTATGTAGACTAGTCCGCTAGGCCGACAACTTCACTCCAACTTCACGCCACAATGCCGCAACTGTATGCCGCTAGGCCGCTAATTTCACGCCGCTATTTCAAATTCATTTTTCATTACGAAAAATTATTTTAATAACCAACAAAAATCGTTTCGAACTTCAGATGTATTAATTATCAATTTGTCATACTTGACTAAAGATCACTGAAGAATATAATATAATAATAACATAATTTTCGCGTTTTCTGCACTAAAACAAGAACAGAGGCTTTAAAATAATAATTTAAATATTTTTTTTGTTTAGAAGCCTCGGCGAATTAAACAGAAATTCATATACCGTAACAATGAATTGGATACGGCCCTTAGAGCATTTTTAGTATATGACACATCTCTGTTACACCTTTTTACCTATACATTTGAATGTTTAGTTTGCTAGTCTTGAGTTATTTCTTTGATCGGGTTTGTCAAAAATGTATACGTTCATGAAGCTACATTAATAAATGCAAGTTGGCCTGCTTGCAATCTAATACTCAGGTGGGATTGAATGTTTCCCAGAGACCAGAGAAATTTATGGTCATTTAACTGTTATCGCCGATCGCCGGGACTGATAAGCTGAACTTCCCCTTGATGCTTGATGTTAAACATGTTTGTGTATAAAGCCGTGATTTGCTTTAAACCAGTTGTCATCTTCACGCAGCTTTAGATCATGGAATATTTAACATGTGTCTGTCATATGTTATCTTATCACCACTTGGCTTGTATAAACAGTTTAATATTATGTCCCAGGCATTTTGCATTTGGGAACATTTTCGATTTTAACTTTAGTTGAAGTAAACTTTTGTTTCGATACTTTAATATTCACTGAAAAAAAAGATTTCATAATATCATTTTATTATTTTCACAATTATTATTTATGCAACAATATGGTGTAAACTAAATTTAAAAAAAAACTGAAAAATTAAGACAGGTGTTAATGTTCACAACGGTTGCTCGGGAAGACTTTACGGCCGCCACACTGTACTGTGAAGTGTAATTAAAATAAAGCCTGCTTCAGACAAGCAATCAAAACCGCAGGGTGCGTCGCCTCGTAACTCTAAGCACGTTACCTAATAAGCTAGCTCGGATAAGTTCCGAAAGGCTGCACGGATTACCCTGATAAACGTGTTTCTTGTCAAAATATAGTTTTAAGTGTAATCGGAGTAGTTGCACACACTTGGCCCACAAAACATATTGTAAGCTCAAAGACAAGCGTCTTCAAATTCAAATATTATTCAATTTAGCGCTGATTGTATATTAAGAGGTATCATATTATTGATCAACTGTAAAAGTTTTTACCAACAGTGATGGAATGGAAAACAACAGATTCAATATTCGGATTAATATGTTTTAAATCTAGATCTTCATCTTTTTATTTGATATGGCATATATTTGACAATCTATCCTATATGGTTCGTTTAGCAAAATAAAGTTGTTTTAAGTTAGCATCATGTTTCCGATACACTATTTGATAATCACACTTATTTAATAACTTTCGCAGAACACTTCAGCTAAATTGATCTGTAATGGGCTTACAAAAGACAATTAAAAACAATTAGCCCTGAATCCAAAATAATACCAAAATAAAATATTAGCGCAATTTCAATAACATTGATAAATTTATATTATTTATGTAACTAAAATTTCGGAAAAGACCAGGGGTCCTAATTTTACTCTGACTTCATTATTATTTCAATAAAATTCAAAGATAGTAATTAAGCAAGTAAGTAAGTAAGTAAATTCTGTATTATAGATGGTGACATATTTAGCAATAAACTAATCTTCCATATGACCCTCCTTACAGGTAAAAACATACAAAGATTAAGATAAACACGATGATCATAAATAAAACAACATCACAAAACACAATATGATATTATAATAAGAATGAAACTGCAAATAATATATCTGTGGTAATGTTTAGGTTTTTTGCATTTAATGGGTAGGTGCATGCGTGTGCGCGCGTCTGTGTGCGTGTGCATGAGCGTTTGCGTGTGTGAGCGTGGGTGTGGGTGCGCGAGTATGTGTGCGAGGCCTATATGAGTAAGTCTGCGCAAGAAAGAACTGAATATTTAAGAAATTTGAGTACATAAATCAATATAATACACAATGCATTTTATATGCATGCCTTAACACATTTGCTGTTTCATTGAGGCAATATTATACATTTTCCTTATCTTAAACAACAATGAATCATCCAGTCCACCTCAGATACAAAGTTTTAAAGGTGTCTACAGTAGAACAATCTTTAATTTCTTTAGGAATGCTGTTCCATAAACAACTGCCTGAATACAGTAAACTATTTTTTATATAATTCTAAGTGTGGCATTGGAAAAGATTTTATTAAAGATTGCAGTTACTCATTATTTACACCAGTTAACGGTTCAATTCTGATCCATACCAAACGACGGCACGCAACGGCGGCGAACATGGAACACATAATGACGTATTTTCAGACCAACACCACTCCATGATCAGCGGCGTATGGTCCAGAGATAAAAGAATGGGTTTGCCCTTAACACATGGGTGAAAGTTTTCCGGATTATGCCGGATTTCCGGATCTTTGATGGCCGCCAAGACCGTTTTTCCAAATCGCGTAAATCCGTTGAGAAAATTGGGGGGGGGGGGGGGGTGCAGTCTCAAGTCGGTCGATGACGATTCGGCTCCTCTTTTGCGGGCTTTTGACGTCATCGACTTTTTCTCGTCGAGACCCGGATATTTAAAAATTCTCGCCGGCTACAGTACTTTTCCACAAATACAAAAGGAAAACGTTAATTTTATCGAGTTGATATCTTTGGTGTTCACTTTTGTCATACGTAAGATGCGGTACTGCATTTGCTCGATCTATACATGTATCCTTCAGCTCTGGTGAAGAATATTTGTTTACATCCGGTGAAAACCCAAGTCGCTATTTTGAACAAAACTTTTGCTTTACATGCACGTGGCTGTAGCATTAGCTCACCGAATGACGTCATTATTCTTATCCCTCTCAGGAGAATAACAACATGTGTGCGGGTGAAGGTCGTGTAACTGTGTGCGCATCAATAGAGTGTAAAAAATGCACAGCAGATGCTCGAATGATTTTTTATTACGCAAAGAAAGCGTAGTAAGTAATACGTTTGTAATTATCATGCAACTGAAATGGCCTTGTATCGGTAGGCGGATATAGTCCTACGTTTGTGTTCTTTACTTTTTATGCCGCGAGAAAATTTCATATCTGAATACACAAAATCAAAAATGAAAGTAGGTCTATCATAATATGCCGTCCAATTACGTCCTTTGGAAACTAAAACGCGAAAAAAGTATATACATACTTTGTATTGGTGATATTTATTGTAATAAAAAAGCAGAAAAAAAAGTATACGTCAATTTTATAATGATTGAAAATATTCATGAAGTTCTATATTTTTTGTTTAAGGCGAATTTTCACTGAATTGAGAAGCATAGTTGATCAAGCTTAATGGCAATAAATAATGAACCCATGCCTCCAGATGTCTAAATTTGGTGTTTCAAAAAGTCTCAAATGCACTTAAGAAATGGCTTCCCAAGGGTATATAAATTGCTATCCTCCAGGAGCTTTGGGGGCTTTGCCCCCCTTGTCCCCCCACCAGGGCTTTGCCCTGGACCTACCGGGGGGCCCTAGCGGCCCCCTGGACCCCCAGCAGAATTTTCAGGATTTCAGTTGTTTTCAACTTTCACCCATGTTAACAAGAAAACAATGGGCGGAACTGAAAAAGAATAAAATTTTGACAGGGAATATGCGAAAATAAAAACTGCATATCACAGAGAAAGCCAAATGCAAAACCAGGAAGTATATCATAAGGGTGATTGAACAGTATCCAAATCTCTTTATTGGCTAGTTTATTGAAAACACCTATCTTACAACTGATAAAATCATTATTAAAAGGGTAATTTAAGATGCACTATAAGCATATATAAGTATCGTGGCCATCGATTTCCAAAGGACATAACTGCGCTGATTTAATGCACGGGGAGAAATTTTACAGCTGCCTCACGGCACAAAACGTTTCTGTGTTATTGGAATAAATGGAAAAAGAAATTTAAAAGCCACCGACCTAGACAAAAATGAATATATTGTTTGGTTTGATTGAGCCTGTTTACGGTTCATGGATAAGTATACAAGCGATTGCAATTGTCAGAAATGACTGGTATTGAATATATGCTGCGTTTTTTCTTTTGAAGATAAATTGAGTTTTTGATTGACAAATTTAAATGAATGCCATTAAAGATTACAATGAGATGCATAACCTGAAACGTAACTTAATAACTCAATAGTATCAGTTACACATTTTAAAACAATGTATTGCAAATAATCGCCGATACCCAAGGCGTCAAGGTTTTTCTAAAATCTGTTGTTAATTGAGGAAATAAAAAATAATTAAAGAAATCAAATTGCATACTATGGAATTCATATCCATATACATTTGATCTCTTTGCTTATCATTCTTAAGCAACAAATGTAATATGACAGTGACTTTTGTTTAAGATTTTATTAATGATTTGTGTAATTTTAAAAACATAGAGACGCGATCGAATTCTTTTAATATACTGAGTGCCAATGAAAACGCAAAACTTGATTTTTGGAATATTTTTGATGTCCGTAAAAGTTTAATAAATTGGCAAATGTAGATGTGTTCTAAATCAATAAGTAACCAGTCGATGAATTAATGGTCAACTGATTTTTAAACTTTCTCTCCTACAGTAACCCCGTACAAACACAATAAATGTTTGTTTCGGCATGTAAACATGCATGAATAAATTCAAAACAAGTCAATTTGTTAACCTCAACTTACGGCCACACAAATCCCAAAATCCCATAATCAGTTTTCAAGTTTTTACTTCACACAAATGGGATAATGGCAAGCGTTTTAGACAACGGGCATATGAGGTTTTGGGCATGATCCAAGGAGGGATGTCTCGACATAAAATCGCTCGACAGATGCATTGTTCACTGTCGACAATTACCCTTGGCGGAACGACTACTTTTTGATTTTAAAACACATCTTCCTTTAGAAATTTTTTAAACTTTTACACACATCAAAAATATTCCAAAAAAATAAGAGTTGCGTTTTTCTATTGGTACTCGGTATACTTCTTTACTTCCTGCCGTGGTGTTCTTCAGATCAAACCTTAGTTGCATTGTTCACAGTTCCGTCATGAGCTCCTAGCCACTTCCTATTGACTGTGTCATTAGCTATTTTTGTTGAATTGTTTGTGTGTATGTCTTTTTCTATGAAAAATTGTCGAATTGTGTAATTGGACTGCAACTAATTCCAGTGTCATCCTGAACATGTATGAGACCCAGACGGTAAATGAGATTATAAAACCTCGTTAAAAGCACAATTTGAAAAATGCTTTACTACTGATCGATGCAAGGCTCTTCCTGTTTAAATTTTGTATAGTCGTATGTTTTATAAGGAGATAATTTTTCTTATTTTAGATATATCTTAACCACTTGATTTTTTTTCCTCGAATTTAGATTAACCTCTTTTTTAATTATCATACAGAGAGCGGGAAAAGAAAGTGAAGATATCGTTAAGTAAAAGCTTTTAAAGATTGGATATGACAAGAAAAGTGAAATGATAAAAATGCAAAACATACTGAACATACTAAAACTCAAAACATTAAAATTGTCAATGTAGATCGTTTTGCCGGTATAAAGCTTGCATGTTTTGACGCTAGTACAGGTTCGTACAAGTGATTTAATCAAATAGCCGACAAACAATATTGCTATTTTCTATAAAAGCTATAAACGTGTTGACATCATAAATAT
This sequence comes from Corbicula japonica, assembly GCA_038501625.1. Taxonomy (NCBI): domain Eukaryota; kingdom Metazoa; phylum Mollusca; class Bivalvia; order Venerida; family Cyrenidae; genus Corbicula; species Corbicula japonica. Next base: position 18,126 of record JAZAYU010001555.1, on the reverse strand, counting down.
CCGTCGAACTTTGTGCACATTACATAGAGAAGATCTATCTAAGGAGTCAATGCAGTGAAGCAGTCTAACAATCCGGGATTTGCGATCACGCATTTTATCAGTGATTATATTTTCATGGTTTAACCTTCGTATAAAGTTACTGTCTAAGACTTTAAAGAAATGATTTAATAAATTATTGTAATAATGAAATAATTACGAATCTCTCAGGATATGTTATCCGAATAAAAGATATAACAGGCGGTGGCGGTGAGCTATGTATACAGAAAGACGAAAGCGAGTCTTTAAGTGTGTGTGTATGTGTGTGTGCGCGCGTGCGTGTGTGTGTGTGTGTGTGTGCGTGCTGTGTGCGTGCGTGCGTGCGTGTGTATGTGCGCGTGTGTGTGTGTGGTTATTAATTCGTGTAATACATAAGATACTAGAAAAAATTGCCAAAGCTACATAGTGATTTGTTTATTTGATATTCTGAGTGATGGAATTTACTATACAAACACGTATTTTAACCAACGTCCCACGAATGCATGAATAATTTTACAACATGTATGCAATGCCATATTGGGAAACCAAGAATTCATGTTAAAAAGCTTCCAATTTCTTGAATGCTAACTTACCAAATTACTGGATTATTTTATTTTATGATTAATTGAAATTGATGATTTTTAATTTACTTGCATTTTAAAATTTCATCGTTGAGACGGAGAGAGCGGACGTTAATTTTGTATAAAAGTTATTTGTTGTCACTTCTGCTACGGCCGTAGTCTCAGATCAGTCAATGCTTCTAGACATTCTGATAAGGGTCTACACCGATAGTAATACTGCAAAACAATACATTGCCTCAGATAAAAAACTGGGTCGGATTGAACTTATGGCAAATCAAATGGGATAAGAATTAAATTGGTCAAATTATGACCTTTACATATTATGTTTACCTGTCATTGTATGTATTGCATTGTCGGTAATTAAAACAACGTGTGATAAATATTGACTAGTTCTAAGCGTATTTATAATATTCGCTTTTACAAAACTGATTGATTTTCTCCATTTCTTAATCCATCATATTTCTGAACCTGAAGGTGCTAAAGATTTCTAGATTACATGGTTTATCAGATACAGGCAATTTGATCTCTATTAACGTAAACAAATTTGATAGAGCAATGTGAGTTACCCCACAATGAACTTTGTGTGACCCCAATGCAGCCTGTATTCGTGATACACTGAAATCAATTTCCACAAATCCCTTTGTTCTTGGAGCTAAGCGAAGGTCAAAACAGAACAAATGACGAGTTTACATACCGGAGCCTGTCTAGTGCTCACGAACTGTCATGAAAGATTGTTTGCTAAAAGTTTTCTAACTGTATGAGGATGTTGTTATGCAGAAAAAGAAGATGAACTGTAACTGTAAGTAAATCTTGTTGTTAATGCAGATTGATTATCAGTAAAAATTTATTGTATGATCTTATTTACGTTTTCTCGTCACATTTGATTTTACATCTTATATGCTAACCTTATAAAAATCGACATACATTCAAAAACACTATTTAAGCATTTAACCTGATTGGATTTTTATATTGATGACGAACTTCCTAAAAAATACTCAGAATGTAAGAATTGGGATTATAGTATACTAGTCTTCACGCCTATACAGTCTGATTAGGGTTTACATGGTTAGCCATTCATTCAGAAAAACTTTTTATTGTGTCTAGTAAACGCTCTAGATACATTTGTATTTCTCAGACCATGTTAATGTGCAATTTTAGCAGGATTTACGTTTATTACAGAGAATTCTAGCTTGGTTTATCATGCTTTGTCACCTAAATGTAGCCACATGTTATGATAGTTTAGGTACATAAAACATACTGGGAAAATTCTGTCTGGCAGTGAAATTAAAGACATCAGAAATGTGAGTTTAATACGGGTCAGGTATTTTATTTAACCTGATGGTAAATGCTATGTTCTTCGAAGAATTGCGGATATATTATTTTTAGCATGATCGGATATATTTGATGTTTTTGATTCCTTACAAACAATATTTTCGGTGAGATGATCTTTGAAAAATAGTTTGTATATGATTAAAGCGCTAAGGTGGATTAAATCCTGCAATCAGTCCACTATAATGAAAATGCTGTCGTTATATATACTATTCGTTATATGAACGTGTTTGTAATTAAGTAGGCTAAGAAAAATTTACTTCCTTTTTTTGCCTTATCGAAAACTAAGGAATATGATATAGTTTATCGTTTTATTCAGAGTCATCGTTATCATCGAAACCTTAGTCCGGCGGTCATTTATTTGACATTAAAATTAAAGTTCACTTAATTCTTAATAAGAAATTGTTCTGCAATAGACTGGACAATTCCAGTTACTGTCAAATCATTTTATTTCGCGCGGGTTTAATTTTCGCTTATTTCGCTCTACGGCAAGATCGCGAAATTCAAAACCAGCAAAAAACCAGGGTTTCTTTATAGGAAAACACAGTTTCGCAAATTCATTTCCCCGCGAATATGTTATTTACGGGTTTTGCGCGAAAATTCGTGCCCGCGAAGTTAAATGATACTACAGTATCACGTATACTGTCATTTAATTTCTTCTTATTAATCACGCAAAATTGCAATAATATTCAAACACTTGAATTGCGAAATCAAATTCGGTGATGCTTTCAGAAACAGTCCTGTCTTTATTATCTAGCCTGTGAGAATATTCCAGTTAATTGTTGTTGTAAAATTGTAGGATTAATGATAATCATATCACCCACGTGCGAACACTTTACCTGCACCCAGTCTGCTGGATTTTATCACAAGCATCATCCGCGTAATTATCAATCCATGATATGTTATTTTAGCTCCTCTGTCCAAATGGTATAAGAAATGAAAGAACGTTTTCTTTCATTTTAAGACTTGCATTACAAGAGATAACACATATGATTTTAATGTCATAAAAATTCACAGGTCAATACAATTCACATTCGGCAGATTTTATAAAAAATTATTTAAAGCGGATATCATGTTTCGGTCAACAATATTACAAATAAAAACATCTTGAATAAAGTATTTGTTTACAAAATGTTCGACACCTAATAGATATAAAAGCTAAGAATTTAGTCATAATAACTTGTAATTTCATAGGAAAAATGCATCATATAAGATGTACATCAAAACACTTAATTTCTGCGCCTTCCTTTAGAACATTCTTATATAAAAAAGTTAACAACATCGCTCAAGGGGTTGGTACACTAAGGTCGGGACTTTTTAATCTGGACTAAATATCGACAAAAATAAGAAACAATCATACTATCACTTAAATTTTGCTTATAATTAGGGAATACATGTATATATTATCTTAAATATATGTATCTTACTTGGTGCAAAACAAGCTTGTACAATTAATTGGCAGTATAAAGTTTGATCAAAGAAGTCATTTTCGGCCAGGATTATAATACAAATTTATATCGCGCATACTTGTAATTTATATCCATATGGGAAACGTGACTAGAACAGATATTGTACGTTCGTCATTATGTGGTCAGTTACATGTATTACAGTCGCGAGTCTCTTATCACGTCATCAATCTCTAAACGACGATGGAGCTTGGATAATACTTGAGAAAAGTCCTGTAGACGAAAAATGTAAAACAATAAGTAAGGAGTCGACATATACATGTACTCATTTTAATGCATTTTTGTATCTCCTATTATATATTCTTGCATAGCCCGTACACCCTTGAACGATTTGCCTAATGAGCCTTTACAAATAATATTCGCTAAAATATTAGTGTTTACTTTACCACACTGAAAGATAGACAATATTAGAATTAATAAGATAATAAACAAAATAATAATAACATATTTTGGATTAAAACTATGCAACATTATTCAGATGAAAATACTTTGTCTTTGGTAAATTAGAACGCAAATTATAATAAGGCAAATAGTGTAGGCTATTCGAATTAGTTCTTCACTGATATATGAATAGGAGTATGCTTATCGGCATCATTAATTGGTCTGAATGTAATACAGTCTTAAATCTCTCACTCCTCAGGGGAAGATTACATTAAATGACCAACAAATCGCATGCTAATTGATGAAGTTATTTGTTATCATTCCAAGGTAACGTAGTTCAGCAGTTATGTACTTTACACAGTTATTCCGACTTATTTTTACTATCAGCATGAGACCAATTAGGGGGCTCAAAACTTCTCGCTGAAGTATGGCTTTTTAACCAACGTTAATGATAATTTTACTTATCAGTCCATTACTACATTAATTTGCAGAACTACTATTTTTCTGAGATAGCATTTTGAAGTTAACAATTTCATGTATTGAAAATCGATTATGACAGTCTCTAAAATCTTATTATAACATATAATTATGTTTAATTCTTGATTATGCTGATGTGATTTTGTTTGTTCTTGTTTATTATAACTTGTTATTGTATGAAGATAAATAGGTAACAGTAAGCGCCAGGAAAGTTTTGATGCAAAACCGTTAAAGATTGTTATGCTTTACTGGTAATTTAAGCTGTGCAAAAAGTTATTATTCAACTTAATCAGTTTAATCAACATACAAGATCAGAAGGACCTAGAAATTAAATGTACATGTACCAGTTATTATGTTACGGTTATTATACAGATCTAAAAAAGTTTAGGTGTACTTCAAATTTGTTAAAATACCATTTCGACCCATGGCTCCTACACATTTTATAAATTCAAGCACTGCAGTCCTCATACAAGTAATAGAGCAACAGAAATCATCCGACGGTCATTGAAACACCATAAACGCCAGATTAGATCGGGTCAGTGGAGTTATTATAACATATCACATAGAGAGAATAACAGTGCTGCTGGAAATAAAATCTTTCAGACCTGAGAAAACTTGAACATTGTACAAATCTCTTGTCTGTCGGAAGTATAAACATGTGTAGCCAAGAAGTGAAATAATAATTTTCAAAAACCGGTACATTTTAATTTTTTTCAGAAATTTTAATTCGCTTATAAAAAGCAGTAACGCAATCACGATTGAAAATACTACTTTTACTAATCCTAACCCTGCTGCTGTGACTTACAACATCAACAACAACTACAACTAGTACTACTACTACTACTGCTGGTTGTCTTTCTCCTCCTACTGCTACTACTGCGCCTATTACTTTTATAACAAAACAACAACGGTATCAGCAACATCAACAACAATGACACCTACTGCAACAACAACAACTACTACTACTACTACTACTTCTATCTACTACCTACTGCTACTTCTACTAGTACTACTTCTACCACTACTTTCAATACAACAAATGCTTCATGTAATTCTACAACAACAATGACAACAACAACAAAACCTACTGCTGCTGCTGCTTTTTACTTAACAAAAAAAGGACAGCAGCAGCAACAACAATAACATCAACAGCAACAACAAAAATAATAACTTATACTTAAACTATTACTACAACTACTACGTCTTCTCCTACTACTATCAATACAACAACTGCTTCATGTAATACTTTAACTTCAACTACTGCAGCTGCTTTGTAAATCTATCCTGACCGCGGTCTTGATGTTTCTATTTCAATTAAAAGTAATTGATATAAATAATAATTTCATTATATTATTTTAATGTTAGAGGGGTTGGCATGAATTGTATTTGTATTTACATACTATTAAGTCCGTATATTGAAATATCAATTATACTTTTACTGTTTTGTAAGATTGTTTTGTAAACAAATACATGTAATTTGTTTAATTTCTCCTCAGTTCGAAAGAATATCAAAGCGTTTTACCTAAGTCATATTAATCTTTTCAATTAACATTTTAGTAGTAAGCTAACAAAGTAATTTATAGAATATACCTATAGGCCAAATTTTAACCATACACTTTTCAAATCAGAATTTTGCGAATTAGGTGAAATTTAATTTTTTCAAATCAGAAACACACAATTGCACGAAAACAACCATATTATACTTTTTAACGTTATTAATGTTAAGTTTGAAATATGTTATCGTTTGGTGACTAAAAACTGCTAAATCTTGTTAATATCAAATTGACAAAGTTACATTTTTGAATATAGAAAGAACATATTTGCAAGTAACCATGATGAACTTGTCCGGAGTTTATAATGGTTAATTTTGATGAACTCTTGAACCGTTAAATCTTTCCACGAAAACCAGAAAATCGAAGAAAAGAACCCATAGACTTATCGTTGAATAGCACCCACATTAGAACTCGACTAGCCAACTTTTTTTTGGATTTTATCGTATTTGCTTGAACATTAATTTTAAGTCGTTTCTATGCTGTGATAATAATAAGGATTGATACAGTCAAGCCTGCGAGATGCTTCCGCGCAGTTCATGGTTCACGATTAACTTTCCCGAACGTTAACCGTTTTACGATTCCCGAATCTCGATTCACGATTAACGCGCACCAAAGCGTGCAGCCAATCAAATACGCGTGAAACGAGAAAGGGGCGGGGCATCATTCGCTTACCCGCACGCAGAAAAATTAATTAAAATTATCTATCACTCCGATTATTACCTTAGTCACTTTTAAGCATATATTTAAACGGTAAAACGCTGTTGCATTTATTCAATAACAAATTATCAGAGAAAAGTAATTGAATTTACTATTCTCAATATGTATAAATATCATATGAATCCTTTGAAAAATCAGCATTGTTTTAGATACGGACCGACCCATGTTATTCTTACCGTGGTCGATTATTCGTTAATGTATAGAAACTTCGTATTTTAATTTCCAATCGTATTTTGTTCTTTCGGCATACATATACAACAACTAATACCCGATTTCTTAAAACCGAATTTTATTTGTATACTAAAAATTTCATACCTTAATATATTTGTGTTCGCGAGTCCTTATTAGGGGCAATTGCATCATGAATAATATATAAACAATGTAAAAATAGGAGTTTCCAGCTTCCGTGCCACTTTCTTATTTTATTGTTCCCACGACATTTTATCTCGAATAATTTCACTGATCATAAATTAGCGAGAAAATAATTCATTAACTTAATAAAAAATTTTCTGCGTAAGTTAAACATAGATATGGTGCATAAATGTTGATGACAAAAATGCATTTACACACAACACTAATATTTGTACCATTCGCACTCAAGTACATTATTCTTTGATTACGCTTGAGGGCCCAATTTTCTGATTTCAACAACAGTAAGCCACATTGGTTAGTATAGGTTTATGTCTATTAATTAATATTAAAAAATAATCGGTCTCTCATATTACGAAATGTGTGCGAGAACTTGCAAGATTTATGCAAAGTACGTTTGATGTTCATTCAACTGAAGGGACTTTTATGACTGGTTACATAATATTAGTATTTCTTCTTATATAAGCACATCCGTTTAATAAAGGGTACCCGGTGATTAAGTATCGCAATTTTAACAAATGCGGAGATTATGTCAAATCTGTATCAATTCGTAAATAGATATTATTTTAAAGATAAACTGACAAAATGAATACTTACTTTTGTAAATTTTGTACTAAATTTACTAAATATGTTATTCTGAATATAAAGAAAATAGTTTTATGATTAAATGATACAATTTACACGAGAATATTGGTTTAATTAATTCATTAAAATTCGAGTGCACATTTCACGGTACGCAAAATCTAAGGGGAATCTGCCGCGTATAGTATAACATAGTAAATGTGACAATAACGTTATCATGTGCCCGTAGCTTTGCTAGTATAAGAATTTTTTCCATTTCCACATATTTGCAAACACTAATATCAACTCCGATGCTGCTGCCTTATTCGATTGGCGTTCGAAACTTTTTAATAGCGTCTTTTGACAAGCACGTATATTTACAGGCTAATAGTATTAACGGGGGACATAATACTGATTCGCATTATGTGTGCGCGAGTTGTGCATGTCCACATGTGTAGATACTTATCGTAGTCCGATTCCAATTTTTCCAAAACACTAGTAGTAAGATTATGACGATTTATTATCTATAAATCACAGCTACGGAAACCATATATTCCATGTAGCCATTTCGGCGGATAATAGTGCAAACATTTTTAATTGGACATGCAATAAAATGTAGATGTACGATCAAATTATATTTAACTTACAGTTTTATTTCGCGTTCATGCATGATGATCATGCGAAAATTATCTAAAACCGTTCCGTCACTATAACTTTGCGAGGATGGTTCTAAGTTCATGCTTTCGCTAAAGCGGTTGTTTTGGGGTTGAGTAACAAAAATTATATACTATTTTCATTTTGTAAAGTAAAACATCATGTCCGTCTTGGCTTATTATACAGCGAACTGCATAGAATATTTAGAATACATTAAAAAAACAAACTAAGATATGCCTATTAAATATAGGGTAACCCAATCACTTCCCCCTTTGCATCCGCCTATAGCAAAACGTATATAGACTAGAATATTTAATAATTCTGCGCTTAGCAAATAGGCGAATTATACACAAATATCTAAGTGTGTTGCTATCCTAAATCTGGTTTAAATGACGACGATACAGAACTCTAACAGTCTCTTTATTGTTTTAGTACAAAGGGCGTATTATATGCATTTCAGAAATTAATCCTTCGCACGCAGCCACAAAGTAGAGATGTAAAGAAAGCATATTGTTTAGATTTGCTCTAATCAAGACAAATAATGTTAATTGATTATCTCTTAAAGCGCAAGGTACTTGTCGCTGTTCTGTTTTACTGGTTCGTAGACACGCGTGTGACCTATGCCGCTAGCTATCTGGGACCTCTGTCGGCCACGCTCTAGTATTAAAGATATACTGGCCCCTGTTCCCAAATAACTGATTAAATTAGTGCATCCGATGATCAAACGATTTGTGATATATGACGCGCACTCTACAGCCGCGGGAAGCAGGAAGTATTTAGACACGTGTCATGTATACCACGTATGGCCAATAGTCCCTCGATATCGGTTCAATTAATTTTATGAATGTATGTGAAGTTTTGTATTCCAATACTTATAAGAGATATTAGTAATTAAATAAATTGGAAAATATTTTGTTGGAAACTAAAATGTGTCAATTCTGGCTCAGTTAGTGGATGAAAAATTGTGAACACTAAGTCAGTGTTACAGATTCTTCTCCCAGGTGATACTGTCGCGTTTTTTGTATGTTTTTTTTATAAATAATTTTGTTTTGATAAAATAAAAAGGGTGTATTATTTAACTATATTTCAAGTGTGAAGAGAATATTCCTATCCTATGACGAGAAATTTACAATATAGTTTTTAATTATCGGTACTGTATAGCTAAATTTGAGTTAAACTTAAAGAACCAATTAATGTTATCTTAAACGAAAAGACCACAACTGTAGTGTTAGAGATAGTTAATTTTTCAAAGATGAATCTACTATCCATAATTTCCGCATTCTAGCGTCAGTAATATTATTCCCAAAAAAGTGTGTAGAAGACAACTCGATTGTTAAATTAATTATTAATGTCCAGCATTCACGTATTCTGGCTTAATTTAATAATTTGCGTCGTTTTGTTTTAGACATTCTATGCGCTCGAAATCAATACAATTATTAATATTATAATAAATATATGAGAAGTGAATTTTAAAGCTATAAAATGTTATTTTATTTCAGTATTTCTTTTCTTACTACATAGGGACAAGTAAACATTGGAGAAGCTCGGGTAAAACACAATTCATTGCACGAGGCTTCACGCTCATAGGAAAACAGAGAGAAAAGATAAACGATTGCGGATGTAAATATATATCGAACATGTGCCATATTCGACAGGTTTTAATGGATGCAATACAGATTTAATAAAAATGCCGATTGCTTAAGACCAGGAATCTTGACTACATTGTTAAGACCAAACTTTTGTTTTGTATTTTAAGAATCAGTATATTCTCAAAATCTCTTTAGCATAAAAACAACATTTTCACTTTCCTGGTTGTTAAATGTCGTTAGTTGCTCCAAATAATTTTGATATTACCAATTAAATGAGTAAAAATGTTACTTATATTAACCATTTGGCTGATAGTTAAAGCAATATCTATGACCACAGTAGACCCAGGTGTTGATCTTCGCCATTTTAGTCAATGCATTTCAAGAGTTCAAGTAAGTCGAGTCTACTCTGCATGCATGTATTAAGAAGGATAAGCAGCAAAAACAGACCTTACACAAACTTTACCTATCTTTTAAAAAATCTGATTGATCTAAATCGATTGTTTATATTTGTAACAAAATCAGCTATGCTACATGGCACCCATGAATGCATTACATTTCGTTGAAATCATCAATTCAGAGCGCTACCAAATAAATATTTTCTATAATAATTTCTCTGTTACACGTTAGGCATGCGCATTGATATTTTCTCGATTACACGCTTCACGCTGGGCATGCGCATTGATATTTTCTCGATTGCACGCTTTCACGCTGGGCATGCGCATTGATATTTTCTCGATTGCACGCTTTCACGCTGACATATATAATTTGTAAATGCTTTTTCATGAACACTTACCGATTTAATGACTGAGATTGAGCTAATTATATTTAGATAATCAATTCAAAAACTTAGTTAGTACTGATTTGTAGAAATGAATTTAAACAACAATTCGGAAATAAATGTTACAACTTTTTCACCGCAATTTATTCGGACCAAAATAATTTCAATAATGAAACTACATTTTTTCATCTGGTGAAAGAAAAAAAGATGCACGTACTGTGCATAGTTCGCACGTCACCTTAAAATAACTTTATTAAATATATTATCGGTGAATTTTATGGCTGGTTGGGCAATATTACGCAAACTATTATGGAATTAAATCAGTTTCTTGTCAAATATTATCACAACTCGCAGTTCCAATAAATGGCGAGATATCGTGAAATTTACCACTTTGATGTCCTTTTAACAGAAAGGACTTTTATGACTGGTTACGCTATGTTACGTAACCTTATCTATGCACATCCGTTTTAAGTGACAACTACAGTTATCAGTATCAGTCTGGCAGACTTAAAAATCTTTGTCAAATCTTAATGTCTAATTTAAAACAATTCAGACTTTGATATTGTTTTTCAATCATTTAAATAGTGTTCAAAATGTTTTATTTAAAACAAGATTGTATTTCGATTGAAAGAAGCTTTGAACAAGTCAGTTTTAATGAGAAATGCGGGCTTGTTTTTGTTTTACAGGATATAAAATCAGGGTTGCCAGCACCTTAGAAGAAAAAAATTCCCTGACTTTTCCCTGACTTTTTACTGACCAAATCAGGGTTTTCACTGACCAATATATGAACAAACTTAAACGGCCTCCACCTCCCTTACTGCTGTTCAATCCACGCATAAGTTCATTTATATTATTTTAACAATATGTACTAAATTATTTAGCTATTAAAACATGCTTGATACATTACAAACAACATACCTTTTTACACAAGTAAAACAACCCCCTCAGAATAATCCCCATACATGTTTCCTTCATGTTGTAAAATATTTTTTTTTTACATCACTTAAATACAAAGATGTTTACACCATAAAAGTAATATAAACAATTAAGCCTGTTCAGTGCTTAGATAAAATTTTTAAAAATCCATGTTATTTTTGAAGACCCCTGTCCTAATCCAGCAAATATTTATAGTCTGATCCAAATAAAAATAGTTGTGTTGATGCAGAATGTATGCTTAAATTTTCGAATCAATCTAGTGAAAACTTTAGAAGTTTGTGTCACAAGATTTTTAAACAAGATAGAAATGCGAGTACAAAAAAGGGACATATCTCCATCTTGACCAAAAGAATTGGTAACATAAATTAAAGCGTGTTATCATGAGCAATTAAATTTCAATGTTTGATGAAGAAATGGCAAAGTTATAGTCAATGTTATGTTTTCATTTAAAAATCCAAGTACAAAAAGTGGCCTAACTACATCAAATGTGATCTTGACCTAAAGAATTTGGCATCATTACATGCTTGTAGTCATAACCAATATAATTCAAAAGTTTAAAGAAATATAGAGAAATGTTAAAGCCAACATTGTTTTTGTGTAAAATTGCAAGTATAAGAAGGGGCATAACTCACTCAAATGTGACCCTGACCAAAAGAATTTTGCATCATCACGAGCATGTTATCATAAGCAATGATATCATTTGTAAGTTTCATGAAAAATATTTAGAAATGGAAAAGTTATAATGAAAGAGTCGTTTTCGTGTCAAAATCCAAGTACAAAAAGGGTGTAACTCCATCAAATGTGATACTGACCAAAAGCATTTGGCATCATCACGAGGATGTTGTCATAAGATATACAATTTGAAAGTTTCATGAAGGAATGTTAAGAAATGGCAAAGTTATAGCCAACTTAAAGTTTTTGTGACAGACTGATGAACAACAGACAAAGCCATCAATATCGCTGGACTGGGCCACTTAAAATATATATGTCAGGCAGATGTACACATTATACACCTGGCCTGTACCTAAAGCGTTTAAAGTTTTAAGTTTTTATTCTGAAAAATGTAGCAGTAATTAAATGCAATATTTAAAAAAATTTCTGCCATTATACAAAAAACTAGGTTGCTATGAACTGAATGTTGGAACACAGTGTCAGATTTTGTACATTACACATGTTCACATTATGGTGGTCACTTTAGCCAATTATTTTAAAATCCAACCATAGAAGCAAATATAGGGGAAAAACAAAATCATCAGTAAGGCCTTTATATCATAACTTTCTTAGTTCAGAGGGTTGCTGTGACCTTGATCTTGGAGGGAGGGACATGGGTTTGTGTGTGACACATCCTTGTTATAATTTCTGGAGGCAAAGGAGACAGAGCTTTTCAGTCTTCAAGTAATTTCAATTATAATATTAGAATTTTGTAGTAATACACAATTATAAAGAAATGATTCATAACAGAAAAAAATTGTAAATGCATTCTTTGATAACATATAGCAATATTGCTTTTTGGCCCTTCAAAATTATTTTTCCCTGACTTTTCACTGACTTTTCAGGTTTTTTATTTTTCACTGACCAATTTTCGAAATTCCCTGACAATTCCCTGACCTTGAAAAAAAATCAAATTTCCCTGACTTTTCAAGTCCGCTGGCAACCCTGAAAATTTATGAGTATAATTTATGTTTTGCGGCATGAAACACAGCCTAAAGCTGAATTTTCAAAATTGTGTCATGCGACATAAACTGTTCTTAATATATTGCTGTTAGGAAAACAAACAAACAACACAAAAACCAAAATATTTAAACATTTAAAGTAAGCTGTACAAATATAGTGAAGAAATTGTAGCTTTTAGTAGTGCGTCGTTTTATGGAGAAGGAAGTCGGGGGTGGGTAGAGGGATGTTTTTGATCCTTTTCCTTCATATATACGGGCTTTACCGCGTCCATATATAAGAGCTTTACCGCGTGTGCAACAAGTTTAGAATCAGATGAGCTGGCACATCCTTGCTATTTGATCTGGATTTTCACTGTTTGCTCCTTTGTCAAAATAACATAATGAATCCATAGCGAACAGTGTGTATCCTGATGAGACGGTAGAGATCAAGAAACAAAGTCTTAAAACGATTCAATAATAATAATAATAATAATAATAATAATAATAATAATAATAGTAATAATTATCGTGATTATGATCTTTGTTGGTGTGTACTGCTGTCGTATCGATAAAATTCTTTTTACAGTTATTTTGACCCATTCTAGGTATATTGTTTAAAATTTAATACACCATACTGATCGCTGAGCTTATTGAAAGAGATGTTAAAGAACATTAAGTGGATTTTGGTTAATCCTCCTCATAAGTGCTACCTAATGTCGTTGTTTTTAAGAAAAACGCTGCATATTTATTATATAAATGCGTAAAGAGAACATTCTGATTTTAAGCCAAGAATTTGATATATATTTTTGCGTATAGTAAATATTTAACACATTTATTCTTGTTCTTAAACGGAAACACCACAACTAAATAGTTAGTCACATATAGTTTGATTTTTACAAATATGTGTCTATTATTTATAATTTCCACATTTTAGCGGTTTTTTCATTATTCCAAAATAAAAGACTGCTAACTTGCTAAATAAATCATTTCTGTCCAGCTTTTGTCTCTTTTTTCGATAATTAGGGTTTTTAAAAAAATATTTTTGCTAGAAATAAAAAAATAAGTTATGTATAAGAAACAATTTAAAATAGATGCTCCATTTATATTGTTCAAAATATTTCTAAGTTAACAAAATAGAGACGCGCAAATTTTGAAGATACGTAGCTAATATACGGTTTAAAGCCCGAGGCTTCACGACCAGAGGGAAAACAAAGAGAAAAATAGAATATATGATTGCCGGATAAATTGTTATAATTTAAACAACAGTCAAAATCAATATTCGCTGTTTGTGTTTGCAGCTAATTAAATACAGATATGGAGATATTTCCAGCTTAAGAATACTTATTTTATAACATATTAATAATTAAAAAAATATGCTTTTGCATTAGAATTTGAATAAAAATTTAAAATATCGCAGTCTCATTAACCCGATAAAACCTATATCTTCTATGTGAACGAGTAGCCAATCAAATACGCGTGAAACGAGAAACTCGAGCCTGCGCAATCAGATTTTCTCGATTCACGATTGCACGGTGCGCATGCGCACTAAAACGCTCGATTCTCGTTTCTCGTTTACCGCATATCACTCGGATTTCGTTTCCCGTTTCCCGCAAAAAAGCGGAAATATCTCGCAGGCTTGACTGTATATGAAATCAAGAAAGCCCATAATGACAAAAGTAATTGATTTGATGATTTACAATGTAAAACATTAAGAAATGAGAGAAAAAAAAATGAAAATCAGTTAAAACTATCAGTTATATGTGAATAATATATCATCCTCTTTTATGCGTATATTATAGAAGTGCATATTATATATTGTGGTATTATATTATTTCGCAGTGCTTTATTTTTGACGCCGACGACAAATTTACGCTGAAATAAATTCGTTTCGCGTAGTAGTATTATCCACATAGTACATGAATAAGATATTATGTGTTAATATTCGCTGCTATTTTTTGCGCACAATTCCAAGCGCGAAATACGCGACTTTTAAACCCACGCGAAGAACAATGAAAATATTCAGTGTCGTACAAAATGTGTTACTCGGCTCTAGACAAATTATAATTTACATTAAAAATCGCAGCTGGAACTTAAACTTTATAACGAAAGATTAAAGTAGTGTAATATGCAAATAACGAGCGGCCACAAATAAAAGACACAGCTTCCCTACACATCATTCAACATTATTTTGGCAAGTGTATAAAGATTAACTGATAGGAGCAGTTTATAGTACCATGCAGTACATGATCAGAAAGACCCGCGCTAGGCAAAGATACATGAAGTACTTTCAACTAATAAAAATCTGTTTTAATTAGTTTTATGTTGTAAAATTGTTTTAGGGTTTGCAAAATGGAGTGACAGTACAAACAAAATGAGAAAAGGCAAAGCTGAACCAACATCAGTTCATGTCGTCATGAATCAAGGTATTATATCGCTTTTTTATGTTTTTGTAAACTTGACAAATAATACCATATGTATCTTATTAAATGAAAAGACCATTCGGCTTACTTTACCATGTACAGCTGCGGAGAGAAGAACAACAAGTCCAGTACATAATTATGATAGTATTGATGTGAATCTTATTTTGATGAAATGTTAACAATAATAACGAAGTAAAACAGTAATTTCAAAACGACTTGCGCTTACCCTGTACATTAAACAATGTTTTATAAATTTGTTTCTTGATTGATTGATGCAATTAACTTCTGTTCTGGAATCTCGTTTAGTAGGTTTCCTCGAAGGGAACTAGAGGTTAAGCTCCCCGTGTGTCTCCACGTCCGAAACAAATCCTGCATTAATTAGTAATACGTAACAAATTACGTCTTCACCTTTATTAAATGATATAAAATCGCTCCAAATGATTCACGATGAATGTTTGATAAATATCAAAATGAATCCACTTTGTTACCGAACAGAACAGAATAAATGTAAATCGTTCTCTACAGAGGCATTTATTCAACTATTTCGAGTCAGGTTTTAACTAGTATACTGTTCCATGCGATCTTGGCTAAAAAACCATTTTGATAGTATATATTATTTATTTCCTCAAATATTATAAAGATAACACATTGCAGCGAGTTAAATGATTAACTTTTTTTCAGGTTGATTGTCGGGCATACCCACCGGGATGTAGAGATTCTGGTTTTAATAAAACGGAAGATATTCTACGTGGAAGTGACGCTGGTACTTCTTAAATTGCTGCGCGAATACCATCAGCAAAACAACTCAGAGGTCAAAAGGACATAAAGAAAACAACCAATAAACGAATACAAAATGAACTTACGACAGACATTGTAAAAGATTACAGTGTGCTAGGTGCAATTTTATTGGAACTTTACACCCTAATATTATATTACCATCGTTACTTAAATTAAATTTAGAAGTTTAAGAACGTCATCGTTAAACTGGTGGAATAGATACTTGACATAATATTACAAGAAATGTAACAGTTTTCTTAAGTGGAAGAACGAATGGAAGAATGAATATAATTGCATAGGTCTACTTGAAGAAATGTAATAAGCTGAGGGTACAATGAAGCTGGGTTTGTACTGCTTAAAAGTTAGTTCGATTCTCGCATGATGGGTTTGTGCAGAATATGTCATGCTCATTAATATTGTTTGACCCTTAATTAATAATAAGGACTAGTTTCATGAACATATATTGAGCAAATACTAATTGAGTGACAATTAATATTTTGTTCTGTATTTATTTATTATTAAAATGTCTTTTGGGAATGTTATAGGAATGACATGATTCTGTAAAACGCATGGCTTTAAGTCTACTTAAAGAAGTTTTATAAGCGTAATCTTTATTTATGGAAAAATAGTTTAAGTAAACAAGTATGATCATACAAACGTATATTTTACAGACTTGTATTCTTGTAGTTCTTCAAATTAATGAACCATTAAATTTATGTTTTGTCCTTATTAAAATTAGATAAATGATGTAGATTTCTTAGATTTATTTATTTTAATGTTTTTTTTTTAATTATTTGATACTTTTACTAACAAATAAGCAATAAGCGCCATATTTTATATCATGTCCGTGAATGATATGTTTGCACCTACAATTTTACCAAGATGTTTTCAGCTATGCTTGCTAAGTTATGCAATAACTTGTTTCAACCTATCTGTTTCATGACTAAACACAAAGGCTATATGTTTATGTTAGACCTTAACTGAGTCTTCTCATCGACAATTATTGAACGTAAAGCTAAGCAAATACATTCTTATGCTCATAATTTATGTTTGAACGACCAAAATTGTTCAACTTTTAATGATCTTACGACGTTGCTCCATAATTTATATTAATTTTATATTTTTAATTGAAATGTTTGCTGAAAAAAGGTTCTGCACCAACATTTCGGTAAAGTTTCCAGCTGAAATGTCAGCTGGAAAGTGCAATAAACTTTTTGCACCAGCTTGTATTTCGATAAATTTTCTGGCAGAAATTTCTGCTGGAAAGTTCAAAGCATGTTCTCCACCATCATTTGTTTCGGTAAAATTTCCAGCAGAAATTTCTGCTAGAAATATAAAGTTTAGAAGATATTGCAATTTGAACAGATACTACTTCTACATAAGTTGAAATAATAGAAAATTCCTTAGTCTAGTAATCGCGGCAAAGTTTAAAAGACTGTTAACTATTGATATTTCTAGCAGAAATTTCAGCTGGTAAAAGACCTAAAGTCATGCTGGTGAAGAAAGTTTCTTGAGTTTTCTAGCAGAAATTTCAGCTGGAAATAGTCTCCAACAAAACTGATCTCAAAAGGGAAAAAAAGATTTTCCCTTTTTATTTTGGACTGCAATATTATATGTTACAAACTGTAATTTATCCAGACAATGTACTTTGTACACGTCTTAATAAAATATCTGTTCTGTTCTGTTAATTTGCAAGTTTAATCTACACTGATTGTCATTAAAATTTTTACTGTAACTGCGGTAATTACCTATCGAAAATAGGTAATTTAAAAAGTAATGATACCAGTTTCTCTATGTTTGAATTGGTTAAATTGAAAAACAAATAAATTTCAAAAATTTTTGATCAACCTAAATTAAAGTGTTTTTTTTCC
>JAZAYU010001554.1:0-29778 GCA_038501625.1 Corbicula japonica | reverse complement strand
GGTACAACGATATACAAATAATTTAAAGTCTAGGGCAAGTAGCTATCGTATTTCAACTGCTAAAGGAATTATAATATTTATTCAATTAAAAATCAGGGCTCACTCTGTCATTAGCCATTTAAGCCATTTGGTACAATTTTAGCAATTAGGCTATACAAATCATGAATTGGCTACAGGATTTCTTACCCATATTATGGTATTTTCATAAAATTTTGTATGAAACCAGAAAATCACACTGATTTGGCTAAAAGAAATTTTCAGCCAGGGTAAGCCCGGAAAATAGGTCTAATTCTCATTTTAACAAAGGACATCATAATTATTTGAATTTCTCAGAGCTTTTAAAGTGCCCTCTGCATTACACTCCTAGTTTCACGTTTATCAATAAAAAAGAAAATTACCGAAGTATCATTTAACGGCAAAATGACATTCAATGAAACTTTGAACAAATTTAATGAATGTTACTAATGCATCTCATTTTGGTAAGACACATTAGAATAGTCAAGAAAAATAGTGAGATCTAAAATTCCCTAAACTTCTATTTACATAAATTCACTAGAACTAAACAACACAAAACATCATTTTAAATGCCTCATGTGTAATATGATACTGACAACAATATCGCGTGTCCTTTTGACTTACAAATGTAAACTTTATGAGATATGAGTGTGTTTGATCTTCAGTTTTCTGATCGCTTCCCCAGTTGTGTAAATGGGTGGCACATTTCGTAGCTGAACAATCTTTACAAAGTTCATCACATTTTCTTGTCAGTATCATTGCACTCATGTGGGAATTCAAAATAATGTTTTATTGCTTCGTTTTTGTGTTCAATTTATGTTATTGAGATTTTGATGATTTTCCTTTTTATCCATGAACGTGCTAGGACTCGGGAGTGTAGCGGACCCTTAAATAACTTAAATAACTTCAATTGTCCTTGAAATCTCTAAACCTATTTGAAGATTCGAAGCGTCTTTGTTCCATGTCAGTTCACAAGCTTTTACAACGATTATTACCCGTCGTCCCCAATGTCTCTAACTTCAAACATCCTTGAAATCTCTAAACCTATTTCAAGATCAGAATCATCTTTGTTCCATGTCAGTTCACAAGCTTTTACAATGATTATGACGTTATCAGAATGAAATATAACAACAGTGCGAACATTTTTACTTTGTTAACACGATGTATTCCACGTAAAAAAATTACGGAAATGGCTCTTTGTTGGGCCGATGACATTCGTGGTTACATACAGATGCGGTGTTTAACGCTGGATATCCATCCTGCCGTCCCCAATGTCTCTAACTTCAAACGTTCTTGAAATCTCTAAACCTATTTGAAGATCCGAATCGTCTTTGTTCCATGTCAGTTCACAAGCTTTTACAACGATTTATGACGTTATCAGAACGAAATGTAACTGCGAACATTTTTGACTTTGTTAACACGATGCAATCCACTTCAAAAATTTGCAAAATTATGGCCAATGACAGTTTGGAAACTGTAAATCATGGTTTAAATTCTTTAATTTTCACTTGCCGTTACTGGACTTCTGTTGTATGTCACCACACTGTACTGAAGGTAAATTGTAACAAATTTTCACTTGACAACTTGATCTATTACTGTTATTAATCCCTTTCAATAAAGTTTGGAAACTGAGCAACAATTTTGTTGCTGAAAATCTTCATACACCACAGGTTCCTTTGAGAGTTCAGCTGGAACTGCAATCTATTCTCTGCAATATATAAAAATTGGCAATTTACTAATTTGTAACAAACGCGTGTTTAAACTTTAACGTAGTTTTATTACATGGCAGTATGATACTTACCATGTAATATGAAATATAAAATGGATCTCGATTTGTTGATAATTTGTTAGAAAACAAGGAACTTCGTTAAGACCTACAAAAGGCCAATCCCCGAACAAGTGCTGAAAGCAGTTTTTTTCAAAATTTATAGAATTGCACTGAGCAACCGATTTTTTACTGGAATACATGTACATGTATGTTAAAGCTGCAAAACTCTAATAGCATGCAAACAAGAACAAGCAACCTGGGGACCGAATATACTAAGTATCACACTAAAAATCACTACTTGCCGTGAAGACTATTTAAACAAATATGACTGGTCATCCAACTTTCTCTTTTTTATTTCGACAGGTCACGTTTTCATCATATATTGGACTGTGTTTGCTATGTCAACCAGCCAAAACTTTATAATTTTAATGGCCATTTTGGCCAGCCACCGGCTCTTATTGAGAACTCTCGGAAAACATCTTTTTTCTATTTTGAATTAAATTAGAATATTATTATTACCCTGAGGATCTTGGGCATTTAAGTTTTGCAATGATTAACTTGTTACCAGATATATAATTTACAAATAAGTCAAACTAAAATTATCCTCCATAAAAAAGATCCTTACCTCACTCTTATATAATTTATTGAAGATAAAGTGTCGGGTGGACTCGAGAAGAATCAGTGAATGCCTTAGACTCTTAATCTTATGTTAAATATATCCCTATGAGCAAAATGAAACAAACGGGAACTATTACAACTTATTAATTCATCGGCTAACCCATTTGATAACTTACTTAAAAGAATGGTCGATCGTTCTGGCAGTGCCTCTACTGCCTTCAAAACTGTCGACTGTGACTCGTCCGTTGCCGTAGAGTTTCATGGTCGTCGTTTTTGATCGAATTGTTCCACTATGTAGCTGTTTCCACCAGGGGCATTTTCATTTTGTCTCATTCGCTTTTTGTGACGCTATTTCGTCGTTTTTGGCATATAAAAACTTGGATTATCAAACTGCATATATCCGGGATAATTATTCTCTCTAGTTTTTTTCGTTCCCTTGTCCGCCATGTTGTTGTTCTGCGAGGAATGACGTCACTCTGCGATTACGTTGGGAATTTCCCGGAATGTCCAGCGAAACCGAGACGGTTTAACTTTATTTTCATATTTGTTTTTCCGAAGATTAGGTCGAAATCAAATTCATTTTAAGTAATTATTTACTTTATTTATATCCCTGAACATATTATATCCCTAAATAGTCTAAAGATGTTGCATACGAAAATCAGGAATTGAATACTCCCCAGCATCAGTACCACGGATTGGATACTTTCATTATGAAAGAATTACGCTGATTGGACAGTTTCAAACAGTGAGCATTTCCTAGAACGCGCGGAAATAATGGCGACTGTTATTAATGTGCAAGACAATATTGTTAGTTCGATTGGGATGACATTATCCTGATCTGAGTTGGTTCTAATTCATGTGGATTTATACTTCTGTACATGGAAAAACAATGTTTACCCATGCCATACTTAAACCATTTCTTAAAGAAGTAAAGGCCGCTTAAAAGCAACGTCACCTCTCAGTGGACTACAGTACAGTTCGGTAAATTATTTTTGTGGAAGTTTAACTTAAATAATTTCTTATTATAACATGCCCTATATAATCAATTTCATTTCCTGTTTTTAATCGAGATTCAGATCTCTCGGGTTAATTAATAGTAATTTGTCATGGTTATTTTAGGTGGTTCAGTCAAAATTTTGGTAACATTCTGAACCCAGTTTTCAAAATAAACTAGAATTATAATTATACATTATTTAGTTTTTTTTAATAACTCAATGTGCCAATTCATTTTGGAATAATTATTTTAACATTTTATACATTCTGTTTAAATAAGTACATCATATTTTAAAAAGCACTCAATATTTGTTGTTCTTTTTTAAGATATTCTGGCAGTCTCAGCTGTATCCAGATGTACCTCCCAACACACCCTTAGTGGTTAACAGAAGGCAGCGGCCGACCTCTTCTAAGCCTTCAGCCAAGTCCAGAAAATTCAAGAATGTAAGGAAGTTCTCAAAGGCTGAGCAGAACTTGAAGAGTAAATGTCACAGGACAAAGAGTTTAAATATCTTCAGATCTAATTTCACTTTAATCATTAAAAAATAAAAATTTCAAAATCTCTGTAAATTAGCAAAATGCATTTCAATAAAACTTTACACAAAAATTTGATAAGGGGCTCTTATTGAGCATAAACAATTTAAGTGGCCCTTATCAAATTTTGAGTTAGTATATTAATGTATCTTCATTTTACGTAAATACATTAAGAAAAGTTAGAATTCGGAGAAAAAAATGCTAGGCTAAAAAATTCCCCCAAATTACATTTGCATAAATTCACAACAACTAACCACACAAAATATTATTTTAAATACAAAGACTATTATTGATCCTGAATTCCTGACAACAATATGGTGTGTCCTAAATTGTATAGAACTTTTTAGTTATGAACAGAGAAATCAACATCAAATTGTCACACATTTACTCTATGAACCAGAAGAGAGCCAGGGTTGTCACTAGAAATATTTTGAGCAGGCTCAATTGACTTTTGAGGAGGCCAGACTATGCGAGCACTGAAGCAATGCTGGGGCGATCCAGGGCATACTCCCCCTGCAAATTTTGAAAATGTAGAATTAAAGTCATGACATCTGAGCCATTCTGGAACATAACATTAGTGATTTGGACCAGTCAAACTCAGGAAATTTATTTCAAAAAAAAAGTTTGTTGCAACCTTAATTTATCGTAAATATTTCTATTGAGATCTAATATCTTGAGAACCATTCATCTCTCAAGTGATATTTACTTAACAGGAATTGAAATTATTTTCAAAACTACACACTTATGAACTTTTCATTTTACTCAAAAGTTTTTTTTTTTCAAATTTGAGGTGGCCCAAATTTCATTTGAGGTGGTCAAATTGGCCACCAGCCGCCTCCTAATGACAACCCTGGAGAGCAGGAAATTCTGAAACACAAATATCTCATTTTGTTTACAATATGGAAGTCAAACAACATACCGGTATTGTTGTCAGTATCAATTATGACTCGTGTGAGCATTTAAGAAGATGTGTTGTTTTGGTTATGTGAATTTATGTCGTTATAATTTTAGGGAATTTTTTTTGTCAAGTTATTTTTCTAACTTGTCTTAACATATAAAAAAGATATATTAATAACATTTATTTGTGCAAAATGTAATTGAACAGCATTTTGCCATTAAGAGAGATCTTGATATTTTTCTTATTTTTAGTAAAAAGTTGCAATGATGACTAGTTTCTGGTCCTGAACGGAACCCAGAGTATAGTATAAATGAACAGAACCCAGAGTTAATAGTTAATTATAAACAAGGACCCAGAATTTATTAACAGGATCCAGGATAATGAACTGAACCCTGGTGACAGTAAATGAACAGAACCCAGGGTAAATGTACAGGACCCGCAGTAATGAACAGAACCCGGAGCATTTATGAACAGAACCCAGGGTAAATGAACCAAACCCAGGGATGAACAGAACTAAAGTGAAATGAACAGCACGCAGAGTAAATGAACACGTCTAAACCCAGAGTAAATGAACAGAACCCACTCTGAGTCTGAGTAAATGAACAAACAGTATTTGTCAGCTTCAAAACATGATGTCTGAGGCAAATAAGAGATTACTTTTTAAACATTTAAAAATATTATGCTACTTATTATTTATTCTTTATGTTTGAAAGTTTTGTGTATTGTAAGGGCTTTTTCAGGGGTTTTGCGTGAAAAGGCACCTGCCCATTTAATTGGGAAAATTTTTACGCAGTACAAACTGTTTTTTAAACTGGTTACATAGATCAATTCATGGAACGTTACTAAGTTTCACTGATCAGAAGTAAACACTTTTTTCGAATTGATAAGTCTCTTGATTATATGGTGTCCTGTTTATTTGTTTTTAATGTTATAGGCAAAAGGTATTTCTGTTGAAACTGATTTTTTTCTTAAAATTGGAAATCTTTTTCTTGAAATTTGGGAAATTTTATGGCCCCTAGTTTAAGCATCGGGAATATGACCCAATATTGGCCCCGTTAGAATTGCTGAAAAAACTCTGATAGTACTTTACTAGTTAACCCTTTCCTCCAGAGATACCCCTTTAATGGTTGGGCTAACAGTGTAGATCTAGATCAGTGGTGCCGTCTGATTAGGATCAGCAATGTTCGCTTTTAGGTTATTTCTGGCCTTAAAAATGTGACCTGTCCGAGTTCAGATCAAGATCAGAGTCATCACAAATGTGCCGTCTAATCTGGATCTTAACTGGGCACACACATGTAAAAATGCATATATATATATATATAGAGAGGAAAGGTTATGCAATTTTAATTAGGCCGTATTTATTATTGCACTGTGTTTGGATTCTTAATTTACCCAGTATATAAAATGACTGTTATTTTGTAGAATTAATCAAGATTTTATGGGCAAGAATTAAAAAATTGTATGTTTGCAGTTGCCAGACTGACATATAAAAATAGGCCAGTGACTCTGAGCTGTATCTTTTTGTAATCTAAATTTCAGTAATCATTCATTCCTAAAATCTGCCCTTTAAGTCTGCGTTACAGGGCAGCTGCAATCATATGGTTTTTAAATGTCGGCCAGTCACTGTGTGTCACAGTGATTTTTAATGGGTGAATCAAGTCTTTGAAATTATATATAAAGATAGAGTAACAAAATTAATTGGAGAAGCCTTCTCAGTCAGGCAGACATGACACCATTGAAATTAGAAAGGATAAAGTACTAGCAGGGATTTTGACAGATGCAGATTTTTGCATTTATCAAGAACACTGAGTTAAATGAATGCATAGCTGTTTGATCTGAATTATCAAGAGATCTAACATTTGTTAAATACTGGTAAAAATTAAATTGATTTATTGAAAAGCAAGCAATTTTAATGTCTGTTTTTAACAATCCATGGACTTTATGGGTGAAAGAGTGAACATGGTGGTTACACACTGGACATAGCTTTCGCGCTAACGACGCGTCTATCGCGCCGACGACGAATTTCTATCGCGTTGACAACGCATTTTTATGGCGGATTTCGTGGTGAATGAGCGTAACCACAGTAAGTTTACACTTTTTACTTCTTATGCTGGTGATACAGTGGCAAGGGACTGATCGCAAAGTACCCCCTCACCATTCTAGTTTTTGTTTGTATCACTTGAAAATGCACAAACCTTGCTGATTTTTTGGAGAATCGCCCACAGTTTTGCGAGGTAGGTGCAAAATGCTGCGATTTCAAAGAAAAAATTATTTTGTACAGTACAACCAGGCATATGCCCATGCCTACCAGAATTAAAATATCGAGGGAAGTTATCATTTGACAAATAATACATTTCTTGTAAAATATTTGCATCTTCTGCTAACTTATCGGAGAAGAAGTGAACTGAACGCGTCTAGAACGCTTTCGTCTGAACGCATATACGACGCTATCTTTTTTTATTTCATCTGTCTAGTAATTTTGGTGCGTGTGAGATGTGGCTTATCTAAGAAAAGAACATCCGTTTGTCAAAACATATCATGTGTATTATTAACAAGCCAATTTTCCTGTTATTTCTCGCGTGGAAGCGCTATCGATTACATGTTTAACGGAATAAAACTTTTTAGAAACGATAAAAGAGCTAAGAACCAGATTTACGCACAGGGATTTTACAGTCAATCTCCTTGGAACTTGTTAAAAATAAAGACTATAGACCACCATAAAACCACTATTCAAACAAAAGCGTTTTAGACTTATTAAAAAGCTTATTGTACATACATTTAAAGCACTTTTTTCGGAAATCAGATTCTTCCGTAAATCGTTATACCTATAGGAAGTAAATGAAGCAGCAGTATATGAATGAAACATTCCCGAACATAGCATATCTAGACTTTTCAAACTATCGTTAAATAGCATTAACATTAACATTGTGCTGTCCTGTTAAATGATTTTAGGGACAAATAGTACATACCGGTATCTCAAGCCATGTCCGCCTTCTGCGACTAGATCGAGCGTAGAAGCTCTTTAGCAAATATCGTCAGCATGTTATTCGCGTCTGTTTTAACAATAATTTTTTGTAGGAGCACTGTCATAAACATCTCCTAACAAGTAAATGTTAAAAGTTTTAAGTTGATATATGTGCTTACGTGAATGAACATGCATATGTGAAGAGATATACAACTTACATGTATGCGAGCATAAGACATTAACTATTCCCAATATACATTTTTCTCTGGTGGCATGTTGTTAACCGTACTCTTCACAGAACAGTGGATATTTGAATATAATTCGTATTATAAAAGAAGTCAATATCAAATCTTCTGAAAGGTAAACTTAAACATAATTTTATAATGGAAAGAATGCGATATTGAAAATCCGAACATAATTTTAAATTTGGACGCCAAAACGAAGAATTTCCAACTTGAGTAGATTTTTTTTTTCACTTTAAGTTTTACAAAGAAAACGTGTTTTTTTTTTCAAAGAACATCGTTTCAACTTTTATTGGTGTTTTTTTTACTTTACTTGCCTTTGACTAATTGATAAAAGCAGTAGCATTATTGTGTGTTGTTAGAAATATAGTCATACAAGTTTTGTGTTCATTTGCCAGCCTGATGCGCATGCGCGCAGAGCAGTTTTTAGACCAGTGGTGTCAGAAGAAATACTGTTTGAAAAAAAATCTTTTTCATATATCCTCCGTAGAAAAAATTGCAATCTGAGCCAATAAGTAAGCGTTTAACATAGAATCACTCTGCCTCTACACACCGAATATCCAAGACTTCGTTGGTTTTACATGCAGTATTATTATGTTATTTAATATTAATTTAGCTCTTTTGTCATTGAAACCATTTGAGAACATTTGCGAAAACTTTGCATCAGGACGAATTTGCCATAGCTTGACGAAACGCGTAGCTGTCAAGCTAATAAAGAGAAGAGATATTCTGAGACACTTAATTTTATGTCGATTGAAACAAAATCAACACAAAATTATTCTTTAAATTGTTGGAAGCAGCATGCTCCCCTGCCAAACCTAACAATTTACATGGAACGAAAAGGGTCGCGTCGTATGTGCGTTCAGACAAAAGCGTTCTAGACGCGTTCAGTTCACTTCTTCTCCGATAAATTAGCAGAAGATGAAAATATTTTACAAGAAATGTATTATTTGTCAAATGATAACTTCCCCCGATATTTTAATTCTGGTAGGAATGGGCATATGCCTGGTTGTACTGTACAAAATAATTTTTTCTTTGAAATCGCAGCATTTTGCACCTACCTCGCAAAACTGTGGGCGATTCTCCAAAAAATCAGCAAGGTTTGTGCATTTTCAAGTGATACAAACAAAAACTAGAATGGTGAGGGGGTACTTTGCGATCAGTCCCTTGCCACTGTATCACCAGCATAAGAAGTAAAAAGTGTAAAATTACTGCGGTTACGCTCATTCACCACGAAATCCGCCATAAAAATGCGTTGTTAACGCGATAGAAATTCGTCGTAGGCGCGATAGACGCGTCGTTAGCGCGAAAGCTATGTCCAGTGTGGGTTATAGTTTGATGATTTCTGTCTAGTTATTGTTCTTGACACTGAAGAATTCCTGTTTTCAAAAAATGCTTGGTGATAGTAATTGTCTGAATTATTCTCAAACAAATAGTTTTCTTACCTGAGTGTAGATCCACAGATCACAGTTAAATGCAGGCAAAACTGTTTTATCGCAGACTGAGTATCTACAGTTGTAACACTTGTTAAGTATTAGAAAAAATTAATTTGATGTTGATTTATTTAAAAGCAATCAGTTTTGATGTCTGGTTACACTACCATAATCCAGGGCTTGTCTAAGGGTCAAAAAGTGTGAATGTGGTGGTTATATTTTGATGATTTCTGTCCAGTGATTGTTCTTGTCACTGAAATCCTCTGTACAAATAAACGCTTCAGTGACTGTAATTGTTTGAATATATCTATATATAGTTTTCAAGTGCCCCCCCCCCCCCCCCAAACCCCTTCGCCACCACCCCACTCCATTTCTCATCAAGCAGATTCGGAGAATTTGCGGTTATCCAGGGTTCCCGCTGGGATTTTTTGAGTTCTCGCCAACACTTTCGCCAATTGGAGAAATTTGGAGCCAATTAGGAGCCACTTGAGCCAAATTTTGGAGCCATTCAAATATGTCTAATTTTTCACTAACACACTTATTCATATTATAAAACAACAATACAGATAATTTCTTCTAATTTATTATAGAAAAAAACAATTATAAATAAGTTCTGCTTCAATGACGGAGGATATGGCTTCCTGGAACTCACAGACAGAATCTGAATGTTCATAGTTGGTATGATCGTCGACCTTAAGTTCTGCTAGTTGGGATACACCCTGAAAAAATCATTTATTGGTCCATTTTAATAAAAATAAAATGTTTTTTTAACAGTTACTATAAACATTAATTACACGTTCACATTATTTATAATCTACTGAATTCCGAGTTCTAAATAAATACAAATATTATATATTTAGACAATCTGAGTATTTAAGTTTTGCATTCAGTTTTACTGCAACAGTTTTATTATTTTATTTGATATTTAAAAATGATTGCTCAAGTTTCTTTACTTTAAGAAGTAAACTAACATGGCAAGTTTCTGATATGTTATTCAAAATAACATTAAAGGTAATAAAATGATCTTGTGAAGATCGAGGTATTCTACCTGATATAATAAGAAATTGTTCAATTTGGGGATCAAACTACTGGCAAATATACCCATTTGAAACCCGGTGTAATCAAAACAATTTTGCATGATACTATTGTCATATTTTCTTCTGCAACAAACATTTCTCACCTTTCTGTAATTATTTTACTAGCCGACATCACATAGCGAGTGTGCAAACAAATCACACCACAGGTGCATTGTGTTATTAATTAATGACAGTCAGTCCTGATCATAGACCATCATCTTAATCCAATTATCATCTCTTAGGATCTCAAAGTGTCATAAAACTCGTAATCAACTGTCAAATTAACAAGCTGTTAATTTCAACTTCCGGACGCTTACAACATTTTCATTTCAACATCCGGGCGCTTACAACGCTTATATCGTTTACAATAGGAAAATGCAGCCGACGTTATTGCGATGTGATTTTTTTTTGTCGCCAGTAAATTCGCCAATGAAGATAAACTGTCGCCAAATTAATTTTTTTATCGCAATTGGCGACATTGGCGAGCGACAGCGGGAACCCTGTTATCGGAATTATGGCGAAGATTTCTTGTAAGAAGTAACATCGGAGAAAATGCGGAGAATTTTTCTCCGCATATTTTCGGCATCTTGATGCGGAAAATGTTCCAATACTCCGAATTCCGCATCTTTTCTGAAAGTAACATCGGTGAAAATGCGGAGAATTTTTCTCCGCATATTTTCCGCATCTTGCGGAAAATGTTCCAATACTCCGAATTCCGCAAATTTTCCGACACTGATGCGGAGGATATTTATCTCCGCTTATTTTCCGCATTTTTAAATTTTTTTTTGATAATCATCCTTGTTCCAATACTCCGCATATTTTCCGACAAATTTTTGCGGAGAATGTTCGGAAGTCCGCATTGGTTTTGCGGAGATTTGAGCTAAGGGAATATAACAAATAGCCTGAATAGGATTATAAGTGTTTACATAATTTGAAAATCGGACTTGTAAACAATAAATTGTTATAATTGGCTTTTTCAAACATAATTTTATCTGGCAATGTCAAAAATTATAATGTGAGCAGTGCAATTGATCAGCCTGATAGGGGTGGGGTCAATGGGTTAAATGATCGTTCTGAATAATGAATTGTACACCATAGTGTTATGAAGGTGATGAGGTGTGAAAAGAAAATAATCGTCTTAAAGCATGGTAATATGTTCATCGCTAGGTTGTAGCAGAACATTCTGACCTGACAATAGGTTGTCCCGGAGAAATATTCATCATTCAGCATTTCGTCTGATCAGGATCTGCACTGGTCCCGTTAACTATGCAATCTTAACTATGAAACTATGTATAATATTGCGAAGTTTATTTTTTCAGCTGTAAAAGAAAGACAATAATATTTTGAAAATTAAATTGTTAACATTTAGTTTAATTATGCCTCTCAGATAAATGTCTACCACTTAATATGTATGTGTTTGCTATAAGCACTTTGTGTTTAATGCAATAAATGTGATTGTTGTTGTTGTTGTTGTTGTTGTTGCTTAAAGCCAACAGTGCAGATCCTGATCAGACGGCATGGATGTGCCAGCTTACACATACAGTTGACAGTTCTAATCTTCTGTTCACTGATTTAAAAATAATCTAGAAACAACAGCAGCAAGCAGTAAAATTATAATAATTATTTCATAATAATCAGTTTGTCTGATCAATTCAAATGGTCTTTGGAAACTAACTATGAAACCTGTCATGAAACTGATGTCTTTAATTTTCCTTACATCTTTGTTGTGTCAAAAACAAGTTTAGGATTGGAAGATTGGAATCACATAATAGCATACCTGAAACTTTTAATTGCAATGACTGGTGGTTTTATTAACACCTATATAGTATATGTATCTTGTATTTAAATTTTTACTTCAGTTAAGAAGAAAAGACAGTTGGAAGGATGACTCCCTGCAGCTGACCTTATTATAGTTGCTGTTTAATTCACAAGATCTGGTTATGTACATGGACGAACATTTTATTGACTCCAAGGTATTTCTGATGATCATTTATGTTTCTAAAACTTAAGTGACCTCAATACCGTAAATTGGGATATTTTGGCATCGCGATATTTTGTCCATTTTGCCCCATAATACCTGTGTTTTATTTTGGGCAGTTTAATTTTGGCCATTTATCATGGTGTGGCAAAAAATAAACACAGATACGTTTTTTTGTCACGTGTAATGCATAAAATATTTTAAGATCGACATTTTCAGAACATTTATTGCAGCACACAATAATCCAACAAACTGAATGAAATACAGTAATTAAATTAAAAATTATGAGATTTATCTGGTTGGTTTGATAAGCGATAAATAGTGGTCAGCGTCGATGACGTGTGAAAGTCAATCTGTATTGTTGTTGTGTTTGCACTAAATGGGCTGAATTTTCACCTGTGACATATTTTAGTGTGTTTAATTTTGGCCTTTTTATCATGGTGGCCAATTAGGCAAATTATTAAACAAGGCCAAAATAAACCAATTAACGGTATGTGGTTGATATTTCTCAAAAATATATGATTCATTGTAAAATTATTAATTAAGTTTGATTGATTGAAATTTTCAGTAATTCAACAGTACTGTTATTTATTTAATTTTTAACAGTCACTTACATGTATGTCTAGAAATTCTAAAAAAAAACGCACATTATAACACATTACTCATTATATACAGGTTTTGTCGCATGTTCATACAGTGTACGAGGGTTGTCCCAATAAATCGTAGACTTTTTGAATAAAAAGAAAACTACTGAACACATCTTTAAGCAAATTTCACAGTTAGTTAAGACATCATTTGGTAACAGGTATGCTGAATTTCAACAAAAAATCTTTTAAAATAAAGAAATTACACACACTTTATTAAACCGAGCTAGCGATTGGCGACGCACGTCAAAAAGCGCCATGATTTTGAATTCAATAATTAACTTTAAACAGTTAATACATTACACAGTGCCATTTTAGCGGCTAATTGTTAATGTTGCCTTAACTGGTGATAATTCTGAAATCAATATGCAAAGTTTCAAAAAGTTGCCATAATTTGTATAAGAGTAGTGCTGGTTTCATGCTAATGAGTAAATATTAACTTCTAATAAAAATCGCGACGTTTGAAGAAGCTGCGGCGCACATTTCGATCATCCAATATTGTGATAAAAGCGAATTGACGCCAAAAGACACGATTAAGGAATAAAAACAAGTTAAAAAGCATTCTCATTTCTAGAGCGTTAGTATACAAAAGTGGCACAGAAAGTTTTCGCATGGCGAAACGGAAATAATACTCGGAATCAGTCATCCCCTGTACTCACTAGACCTTGCTCTGGTAGACGTTGTGTACTTTCAGGCTCATAGGTCGCAAATCTCAGATCTCTGACAAGATCAGAAAGCTTGGCCTTCAACAAAATTCTTGAAATAATGTAACAGAGTGTTACATTAATTTATTTAATAGTCCGGTGATCAGACACAGTGAGTTTATCAAAATGCTGAAGAGTACTTCAGGAAGGAGTAACGGTATGCTGTGTGAGCATTTTAATGACGTTGCGATGTGCGCCGCTGGTCGACAGGTCGATTTGTTAAAATGTTTCCAATTTCTTTATGGTAGTCTATTTTTCTTTGATATTTCATCTACAAATTACCAATTAATGTTTTAACTAACTGTGAAAGTTGCATAAATATGTGTTCAGTAGTTTTCTTTTCATTCAGATAGTCTACGATTTATTGGGACAACCTTCGTATATCCAGATCAGCTGGCACATCTGTAGCTTCTGATCAGGATCTAAACTGTTCGCATTTCAATCAGAAACAACCTAATGAATTAAACAGCAAACAAAGTAAATCATGATCAGACAATTTCTATATGTATCAGCTGATCTTGATCTACACTGTCCATCTGTGAATAACAACAGCCAGATCGCATGGAGTAAAGGGTTAAATTTCATTATTAATACTCTTTTGTTAATTGTCATTCCTTCAATATAAATAATGAATGTAATACATGAAAAATCTCTCATGTGCAATATTTATTTATTTAACTTGTATAATAATTCTTATAGAAATGTGTTACAGAGTCATCAAACCATTTGCCTCCATTAAATTTTGGCAATAATAGTAAAGCCACGTGTATTTCGCTATTTGGAATAGCCCTGAGCTTAATGATTTAACTCTGTTAACAACGTTAAACTGCTAAGTAATGCCAGTGCTTATTTATAATTTATATAGTGAATGGGTTTTTTAAATTTATGATGTATTTTTAATTGTTAATCTATAAATGCCAACTGAAACAGTTATTCTCTTCCAAAAAAATTTTATTGTTAACCCCCTTTTCAGTTTAATAAATATGGTACATTAAGGAATTAACAGGGTTATTTGAAATAATTTTCCTCTCATCATTTACTTGATAATGTAGATGTATATCAGTATTGGTTTATCTTCAAACTGAAGTTAATACAATTTGAAGACTGGCTCATATGTACTGACATTATTTCCTTATTATTAATTTAAATGTTTTCATTTTCAGATTTATGAATTGTGAGAAGGAAAGAGCAGCTAGAAACAGACTGTTAAAACATTCCCCTTGACATGGATGACTGTATTTAATTGTAAAATGTTACTGAGAATAAAGAATTATGAAAACAAGTTCAAATTGAATTTCTAGACAAAAAAAGGGATACACAGTATAGCCATGTGGTTTCTCTATTAACTGTAACCGGGTGACATTAATGCCTCTAGTCTGAATGATACATGATTATCTGTCAGATGCTAGTTTTCACTTTCTCATATTAATTGGATAACAGTAACTGTCCCTGGTATTACAGTCACTTTTAAGTGTTTGTGCGCTGTTCCTGCATGTCTGCAAAGGCTTTAATGAAACTTGGCAAACTAATGTAACAAAGGGCTTCTGGCCATGTAACAGGAATGTTGTGGTTGGCCTAAATTTGCATGAGTTATGGCTGATGTGCTATTTTTATATATACAATTTATATTGTACAGAGTGCATCTTAAGATGGGACGCATTAAGTTAGGGCATTGTCCATCCATCCAGGTGTCTGTTGTTTTCAGGATGACAGCAGCTGTCCTAAAGTCAGCGATACTTGGGTAATGTGATTAAGTCGATGGTCTAGGTCACATGATCAAATATGACAAATGGCAAAGTTTGTCTGGACAATAGCTGGACATTGTTTATGCCTACAGTCAACACTCCTCGTGTGTTGAAAGCCCTTGATTGGAGAATGATTCCTACTGATATTGAGATCACTACGTTAAAGGTCATGATAACCAAATCAAATCAAAGTTATGATTTTTCACCAAAGCTCATTTTTTGTGTCGCCCTTTCAAAGAAATGACGATACATAGGAATCGCTTTGTCTGTTCGTTCAGACTGTCTGTACATCTATCCATCACGAAAACTTAACATTCGCTATAACTTTGCCATTTCTTAATATTTCTTTATGAAACATTCAAATTATATCGCTTATGAAAACACACTCATGATGATGCCAAATTCTTTAGGTCAAGGTCACATTTGATGGAGTTATGCCCCTTTTTGTACTTGGATTTTGACCTGAAAACATAACATTGACTAAAACTTTGCCATTTTTCAATATTTCTTCATGAAACTTTCAAATGATATTGTTTATGACAACATGCTCATGGTGATGCTGAATTCTTTAGGTCAAGTTCACATTTGATGGAGTTATGCCCCTTTTTGTACTTGGATTTTTACATGAAAACTTAACGTTTGCAATAACCTTGCCATTTCTTATCATTTCTTAAATTAAATAAATTATATTGCATATGACAAAAAGCTCATGATAGTGCCATATTCTTTAGGTCAAGGTCACATTTGTTGGAGTTATGCCCCTTTTTGTACTTGTATGTTGGCATGAAAACTTAATGTTGGCTATAATCTTGCCATTTCTCAACATTTCTTCATGAAACTTTTAAATTATTTTGCTCAAAACGACATACTTGTGATGATGACAAGTTGTTTTGGCCAAAAAGGAGTTATGCCCCGTTTTGAACTTGCATTTTTTTCCGACATTGTACCAGAGGGCGATACAAGTGTTCAACTGAACACCCATCTAGTTATATACCAGTATTCTATAACAGAAATGGGGTTTATACTTTAAATATGTCTTATCATCAACTGTTTGGACTTAAACCTCTGCTGTTCCTTATAATTTTTAACTTCTCTTTTCGATATATTCTTGACGAGAGCATAACTCGTAACATGTAATATGATCTTAGTTGAACTTGACTAAAGGCATTCCAAATTGGTAGCCGAAATTGGGAAATCTAAACAAGATAAAAGCCAGTATGCGATCTTTTAAATTTCATGACAATTAACTGTTTACTCCCTCAATATACATATGGGTTTATTGCATATATGCAACAGTGTTTATCCAGATCAGCTTGCAAATTTGTGCGATCTGATGTCTACACTGTTCACTTCTTGTTCAGAAATAACCCAATGTATCACAAAATGCAAAGTGTAGATCCAGACCAGATGGCAAGTGTACATCTTGATCAGATGGCAAATGTAGACCTAGATTAGATGGTGCTGATGACAGCAATATCCAATGGTTAATATCTTCTTTAAACTTAAATTGGTTCATTAAGTGAAATATGAATATCAGTAATTAACAGTATTTTGATAACATGAACAAAACATCTTTTTGTTAAATTTCTGGTTCTTTTAAATATAATTTATTTAGCATGTTTCGTTCCAACATCTTTTGGAGGTAGCCTTGATTCTGAGACAGAATTTAAAAAAAGAACAATGATGTAGAAAAAACCTAACTTAATATTGTACAGTGCAAAACAGTTGTAGCTGTATAAAAAAATGCAGTTTAACTGTTTTGCACTCGACTCACAATTTGTTTACTTTGTGTTTTACTAAAGTTTAGCCAGAGTGGTTCAGGTGGGATAGTTCAATAAAAATTACAAGAAAACATGGTTAAGCTTTTCATGTTTGTCATTCTAAGAAATAAAAAAGATTAAAAATATTTATTACTGAACATATATATTACTAAACCAAATCTTCTACAGTAAGCCTTTTTTGCTATGAAAATGAATTCACACATAACTGTCATTATACATGTATATATTACATGTATCAATAATCAACCGTATACAAATGGTTATGTGTTTTGACAATTGTTGATTTGTGTAAGAGTGTTGATTATTCACTCCTCCTTATGTCAAATGCATGTGAAGGTTGTTACAGTTGATTCTACTTTGATAGCTGCATGTTGCAATGTTCATTCTTCTTTGTTTTTGTTTTTGGAAAAGAAATAAACTTGATGTTATATTTTGCTTTAAATTTCGATATCACAACATATCTTCAGCATTTCAATATAAGTTTAGGCTTAAAAGAACAAAAGCAAAATAACCAAATGCACCATCGTTGGGTCCCAAGCCCTGTGTGAGAAAGCAGGAGCGACTTTTTTGTCTACATATTAATAGTTATAATAATATCTCCCTGATCTTTCATTTTAAAAAGAATTCTTTGAAATCCGCCCTCCTTTTAAAAAAAAGATTACTACTTATTGCAGTTATTTCTTCTTTTCGGTGGTCAAGTCAAAATAACGACCACGTTAATAAATCACAATATCAATTTTATTCATATATTTATTAATAATTTCATTCATTTATGATTGATACATAAGCCATTTTTCTTATCAAAATACATTTTGACTTATTTTCCAAAAAATGCCTAACTGCAGAGTAATTCACACTTTTTCCCTATATATTCTATGCGTAAAAGCTGCGTATTTTCTATATGTTTATATTGGCTGGGTTAAAAGCTGCGTTTTATACAGGCCCCTTTATTACTAGCTGTTTTAGTGTTGTACCTTTTTTTCTTAACGTATCCGAAATAACTGTTGAAAGAAATTATATCTCCTTTGTTGATTGTTTAGCGATAATGAGACAAATCAAGAAGAGAAGGCGAATGTGCTCTATATAAGATAATAGTTGTCAGTTCCTTATACGACAGAGTAAGTAAACTAGTTCCATAATTATTTCTTATTAAAATTCCAAAAAGGAACTGAGGTACATTGTATCAGAATCAGAACAGCTTTCTCAAACATATAACTATCATTGTTGAAGTCATATAACCAATATTCAGATCAACGGATTATACCTAAAAGCCGATCTGGTAATAACAAATTCAACTACAATTGATCATACTTGCCAGTTCCTTATTCGCTCGAATAAGGAAACGGGAACTGGTTCCTTATTCCTTATTCAGATTCGAATAAGGAAACGGGAACTGGTTCCTTTTTCCTTATTCAGATTCGAAAAAGGAACTGAAGTTTTTGTACAGATTTCATACACACATTATCAATCATTGTCGACGTTATCTCCCCCTTGTTCAGAAAAACGGGTTTTATCTAGAAACTGCTCGGAGAAAACAAGCAATCTACTTCATTTCATTATATTTGCCAGTTCCTTATTCGCTCGAATAAGGAAACGGGAACTGGTTCCTTATTCCTTATTCAGATTCGAATAAGGAAACGGGAACTGGTTCCTTATTCCTTATTCAGATTCGAAAAAGGAACTGAAGTTTTTTGTTCAGATCTCATACAAACATTATAAATCAGTGTTAAAGTTATCTCCCCCTTGTTAAGAACAATGGCTTTTATCTAGAAACTGCTCGGAGAAAACAAACAATCAACCATATTTCATTATATTTGCCAGTTCCTTATTCGCGCGAATAAGGAAACGGGAACTGGTTCCTTATTCCTTATTCAGATTCGAATAAGGAAACGGGAACTGGTTCCTTATTCCTTATTCAGATTTGAAAAAGGAACTGAAGTTTTGTACAGATTTCATACACACATTATTAATCATTGTTGAAGTTATCTCCCCCTTGTTCATAACAGCGGCTCTTATCTAGAAACTGCTCACGGAAAGCAAACAATCAACTTCATTTCATTATATTTGCCAGTTCCTTATTCGCTCGAATAAGGAAACGGGAACTGGTTCCTTATTCCTTATTCAGATTCGAATAAGGAAACGGGAACTGGTTCCTTATTCCTTATTCAGATTCGAAAAAGGAACTGAAGTTTTTTGTTTAGAACTCATACACACATTATCAATCAGTGTTAAAGTTATCTCCCCCTTGTTAAGAACAATGGCTTTTATCTAGAAACTGCTCGGAGGAAACAAACAATCAACTACATTTCATTATATTTGCCAGTTCCTTATTCGCGCGAATAAGGAAACGGGAACTGGTTCCTTATTCCTTATTCAGATTCGAATAAGGAAACGGGAACTGGTTCCTTATTCCTTATTCAGATCCGAAAAAGGAACTGAAGTTTTTTGTTCAGATCTCATACAAACATTATAAATCAGTGTTAAAGTTATCTCCCCCTTGTTAAGAACAATGGCTTTTATCTAGAAACTGCTCGGAGAAAACAAACAATCAACCATATTTCATTATATTTGCCAGTTCCTTATT
Source organism: Corbicula japonica (assembly GCA_038501625.1). NCBI lineage: Eukaryota > Metazoa > Mollusca > Bivalvia > Venerida > Cyrenidae > Corbicula > Corbicula japonica. The sequence goes on along the minus strand of JAZAYU010001554.1, from coordinate 9,800 downwards.
CGCGCGAATAAGGAAACGGGAACTGGTTCCTTATTCCTTATTCAGATTCGAATAAGGAAACGGGAACTGGTTCCTTATTCCTTATTCAGATTTGAAAAAGGAACTGAAGTTTTGTACAGATTTCATACACACATTATTAATCATTGTTGAAGTTATCTCCCCCTTGTTCATAACAGCGGCTCTTATCTAGAAACTGCTCACGGAAAGCAAACAATCAACTTCATTTCATTATATTTGCCAGTTCCTTATTCGCTCGAATAAGGAAACGGGAACTGGTTCCTTATTCCTTATTCAGATTCGAATAAGGAAACGGGAACTGGTTCCTTATTCCTTATTCAGATTCGAAAAAGGAACTGAAGTTTTTTGTTTAGAACTCATACACACATGTTCAATCAGTGTTAAAGTTATCTCCCCCTTGTTAAGAACAATGGCTTTTATCTAGAAACTGCTCGGAGGAAACAAACAATCAACTACATTTCATTATATTTGCCAGTTCCTTATTCGCGCGAATAAGGAAACGGGAACTGGTTCCTTATTCCTTATTCAGATTCGAATAAGGAAACGGGAACTGGTTCCTTATTCCTTATTCAGATCCGAAAAAGGAACTGAAGTTTTTTGTTCAGATCTCATACAAACATTATAAATCAGTGTTAAAGTTATCTCCCCCTTGTTAAAAACAATGGCTTTTATCTAGAAACTGCTCGGAGAAAACAAACAATCAACCATATTTCATTATATTTGCCAGTTCCTTATTCGCGCGAATAAGGAAACGGGAACTGGTTCCTTATTCCTTATTCAGATTCGAATAAGGAAACGGGAACTGGTTCCTTATTCCTTATTCAGATAATAAGGAAACGGGAACTGGTTCCTTATTCCTTATTCAGATTCGAATAAGGAAACGGGAACTGGTTCCTTATTCCTTATTCAGATTTGAAAAAGGAACTGAAGTTTTGTACAGATTTCATACACACATTATTAATCATTGTTGAAGTTATCTCCCCCTTGTTCATAACAGCAGCTCTTATCTAGAAACTGCTCACGGAAAGCAAACAATCAACTTCATTTCATTATATTTGCCAGTTCCTTATTCGCTCGAATAAGGAAACGGGAACTGGTTCCTTATTCCTTATTCAGATTCGAATAAGGAAACGGGAACTGGTTCCTTATTCCTTATTCAGATTCGGAAAAGGAACTGAAGTTTTTTGTTTAGAACTCATACACACATTATCAATCAGTGTTAAAGTTATCTCCCCCTTGTTAAGAACAATGGCTTTTATCTAGAAACTGCTCGGAGGAAACAAACAATCAACTACATTTCATTATATTTGCCAGTTCCTTATTCGCGCGAATAAGGAAACGGGAACTGGTTCCTTATTCCTTATTCAGATTCGAATAAGGAAACGGGAACTGGTTCCTTATTCCTTATTCAGATCCGAAAAAGGAACTGAAGTTTTTTGTTCAGATCTCATACAAACATTATAAATCAGTGTTAAAGTTATCTCCCCCTTGTTAAGAAAAATGGCTTTTATCTAGAAACTGCTCGGAGAAAACAAACAATCAACCATATTTCATTATATTTGCCAGTTCCTTATTCGCGCGAATAAGGAAACGGGAACTGGTTCCTTATTCCTTATTCAGATTCGAATAAGGAAACGGGAACTGGTTCCTTATTCCTTATTCAGATTTGAAAAAGGAACTGAAGTTTTGTACAGATTTCATACACACATTATTAATCATTGTTGAAGTTATCTCCCCCTTGTTCATAACAGCAGCTCTTATCTAGAAACTGCTCAAGGAAAGCAAACAATCAACTTCATTTCATTATATTTGCCAGTTCCTTATTCGCTCGAATAAGGAAACGGGAACTGGTTCCTTATTCAGATTCGAATAAGGAAACGGGAACTGGTTCCTTATTCCTTATTCAGATTCGAAAAAGGAACTGAAGTTTTTTGTTTAGAACTCATACACACATTATCAATCAGTGTTAAAGTTATCTCCCCCTTGTTAAGAACAATGGCTTTTATCTAGAAACTGCTCGGAGGAAACAAACAATCAACTACATTTCATTATATTTGCCAGTTCCTTATTCGCACGAATAGGGAAACGGGAACTGGTTCCTTATTCCTTATTCAGATTCGAATAAGGAAACGGGAACTGGTTCCTTATTCCTTATTCAGATTCGAATAAGGAAACGGGAACTGGTTCCTTTTTCCTTATTCAGATTCGTAAAGGAACTGAAGTTTTTTGTTCAGATCTCATACACACATTATCAATCAGTGTTAAAGTTATCTCCCCCTTGTTAAGAATAATGGCTTTTATCTAGAAACTGCTCGCAGAAAACAAACAATCAACTACATTTCATTATATTTGCCAGTTCCTTTTTCGCGCGAATAAAGAAACGGGAACTGGTTCCTTATTCCTTATTCAGATTCGAAAATGGAACTGGAGATTATAGTAACGATTTTCTTAACGCAGATCAAATCATCTTCCCTTTCTCTTTCACACAGAAAATTCTTGGAAAAAGTTAATGTTTACTTTTCATAAATTTCGCGCTAGGAAAAATGCACGAATTCAAAACTCGGCGGAATAGCACCATGTAATCTGATGTCTGATGTCTGGATAGAACGAATGTATGCCCGTTCGCAATTATCATTTGTGAATTTTGAGCAAAAATTCGTCCCCGCGAAATGCAATTATTTCATGTTTTATTCAAAATTCTTATCATGAGCTTAACTGTACAAACAGGTTATATCTGCATATCAGAAAAAGGACAGCCTAAACACAGTAAGAGCGGCAATTTGAAGCCCTTGAAAAAGATATCAAAATTATGGAATTACAAAAAAAAGTTTTGTAAAAGCCAATAAGGTCGTATATTTCTAACAATTTATAGTGTAAAACTGCCACGCTAGCCGAAAACGAAGCCATCAATCACTGAACCAATGTTCGCTTTCATCAAATTAACCAAGTAGTATGTAGCCTGTCTATACAGAACATTATGAGGACAGATAAGTAAGCAGAAACAACAACAACAACAACAACAGTAGCAGCAGCAGCAAAACAACTGTATGTATCAGTTCCTATTCCTTTTTCGAAAAAGGAAAAAGGAAACGGGAAACAGGAACTAACTTAACGCTGAAAAAGGAATAAGGAACCGGGAACCGGGAACTGTATGTATCAGTTCCCTATTCCTTTTTCGAAAAAGGAAAAAGGAAACGGGAAACAGGAACTAACTTAACGCTGAAAAAGGAATAAGGAACCGGGAAACGGGAACTGTATGTCTCAGTTCCCTATTCCTTTTTCGAAAAAGGAAAAAGGAAACGGGAAACAGGAACCAACTTAACGCTGAAAAAGGAATAAGGAACCGGGAAACGGGAACTAACTTTATATTCATCTTACAAACGTGTTGCGCTCAACCCAGCCACGATATGTGCGCTGAGTAGTTTCCCTGATTTTCTATTTTCCCCTAACAAAGATAGATAACGATGGCTAAAACAACCAAATAATCAAATAGGCACAATACACATTTCAAACAGGTTAATAGTTAAAATGGAATGGTTTGACACAAACAGCTCGCTTTTTAGGCCGCGTACTCCTTTTGCTGCATTAGCAGCAATTTTTTACTTGTTTGATAGGATTTAAGGGAAATAGTCGAGTAATGGATAAGGCAATCAATTGCAGACATATGTCGTTGATATTTTCACTACGAAATATGACGAGCGGTGTCTTGGAAAAGGGTTAAAAAACAATGATAAAAATTAATTGAAACCTAAAAGTTATAACAACCTTAATTTGTTATCTGAAAATATAGATTTTAAATACTAACCAATCCCTGAATAATATTTTTGCTGCCGGAGCGGAATGTTACGAAGAAAACTAAAAACTATTTTTGAACTAAAATTTAATGTGATTTATGTTGTAAAATAAATTCTGTAGATTTGTTGTGACATTATCAACTGTAAAAGTGAAATATTCATAATTATCTACGGTAGGCCAATCACCGAAAAGTTTTGCAATGAAAGATTTTAATAAGATCTGTTATATTCACTATCCCTCCATGGATACAAAAAGTAAAATGTAAAAGCGTTTGTATAATAATTTTGTATTGTGAACTGAAAACTTGAAAAAATACAAATTCAGGCTAATAGTAAAAATAATGATCAAAATATCAGAAACTAAAAATTGTTAATTATGGTGGTTCCTTCTTGTATGATGGGACCCAGAACCAGCCTGAGACCCAACATTACTTTCCTGCATTTTAGCGGAATTTCTTCGTTTAGAGTTCCGTTGAGACATTATCAATCTCAGGTTCCCGTATACCTGAAATTGACCTTACGACAACCGGTTGACTGACATCGTAAGTAACCAATCAGAGTATCGCGAGTGTACTGACTAAGGTAACCATTGGTTATGACCGACATCGGAAGATCGTTCCCCTTGAAAATCGGATGGCGTGGCTACGATGCCGTATCATAAGGTCAATTAAACCTTCTTTGTTGAAAACTAAGCATGTGTCAGTTCATCTTTAAAGATCAACTGACAGGTGGCTACTAATTTTTGTAAATTTTGAACCAAATTAACTAAATATGTTATCCTAAATATAAAAAAGGGGTTTTTATCAAATGATACAATTTACACGAGAAAGATACAATTTACACGAGAAATAGGTGAATTAATTCTCTAAATTCTTAGGTTAATATGAACTTTAGGTACTACCTATTTAACGAGGAAAGCCCTAGAGCTGTTCAGATACATTTTAGTTATAAAGATAAGATATGAATAACACAATTTATATAGTAATAATTGGTTACAGGGCTTAACAACTGCAAAAGTTTGAAATTATAGAACTTATATAAAAACAAATAAATGAAGACAAACTCCAATATTTCAGTACGCGTTTCGAGTGTATTTGATTCTTCTTCAGGTGAATGTTATTGTATCAACATCTCTTATAATCTCGTATAATTATACTTCTTAGTATTCGAATCAGGTGGCCATGGAAGCTCAACTGGTGGAGCATCAGCATGGTAAATGGAAGGTTTGAGGTTCTAGTCTTGCTCAGTGCTACTCATTTTACTATTGGTGTTATAAGCAGGGCGAAGTAAACATATTTGCCAGCAAACAGCTAAATTACAGGGAACATACTGCCTGTGCACGTGACCAGGTCTTTCCTGATAGACCCGGTCGATCTATAGATCGACCAGGTCTGTCTAGAAAGACCTGACCACGTGCACAGAAAGACCTGTCCACAAGAAATCTATTGTACAAACAGGTCGATCAACAAAAAATAGACCTAATGCAAACAAGAGTAGGTGTGTAAAATATGCATAACGGATATTAACAACTGCACCGAGTCCAATCGTTCACTAAAGACCACAGGCGGAGAGCGCATGGAAAGATGCGTTTTTAAGGGGTAAGGGTCGGAGTAAATCGTCTTGTATTTCTTTGAAAATGCATAATATAATACGAGATAAGATACCGGTATTGCCTATGCTGGTCACTAATATTTACTCTAATGATCAAGGCTTTAAATATTTGAACCGGTTGTTTGATGTCGCAATACCGAAAAATGGCGTCACAAACCACGTGGTATGGTCACCTTGTAGGTGTAAGACCAGTAAAAAAGACTTCCCTATATAAACTATAGTTAAACATGACATGTTTCAAAAGGCTGGCAATCATAGCTGGTAACATTTGATAAAGGGCTAACTTACATGCTTTTGAAGCTAAGTGTTTCTACTGTCCATTTCCAGCAAGATAGGGTTCGTGTATCAATTAACAGAGATTTGACATCTTGAAACCAGGGGTCTGTTTTTTCACTTCTGTGTGAACTTGAAAACTATGACTTCCTAAAGCCAGGACCTTTTTTCTCAAACTGCATTTCCAAACATAGATTTGCTATCAGTGTGTCAGTAAAAGCATCTCATTTACTAAACATGTTCCTTTCAGACCATACTAGCCATTTAATGCCCCCAAAAGGTTGCGTTTATTTAGTGTCAGCCATTGTCTGACTAGCACAAGTAGGGGGTAGGTATAAAATACGCAATGGAAAAATGGACCGCAATGGAAACAAAATACGCAATGGAAATAAAAAAAGTAGTTTTTGTAAATAATTTTGTTATTATACGAATTAATAACACTGATTTAATATTTTATCAATCAATAACATTATATTTTTAATATGAGCTAGTTGTCCGGGTTTTCTATTCGGAAATATTATGAAATACCTACGTTAAACCCCGCGCAATGGAAATTCACGAGCGCGCAATGGAAATGTACATCGAACATAGTTTGCTTTTTTATTGTATTAGTTTGTAATTGCTCAGTAAAATTTATTTAGTTAAGAAATGAAGCCATTATCGAACATGAAACGGAATACATTTAGTAGATTGACTGTTTTAGATATCGCCAAATGGAAGGTTACATGTACGCAATGGAAATGTAAAATGTATTTCTTAACAAAATACGCAATGGAAATAAAACAATATTTTTTGAAAATAATTGTGTAATATACGAATTAATAACACTGTTTTATCAATCAAGAACATTATATTTTTAATATGAGCTAGGTTTCCGGGTTTTCTATTCGGAAATATTATTGAAATACCTACATTAAACGCTGCGCAATGGAAATTCACGAGCGCGCAATGGAAATGTTCATCAAACATAGTTTGCTTTTTTATTGTATTAGGTTTTAATTGCTCAGTAAAATTTATTTAGTTAAGAAATAAAACCATAATTTAACATGAAATGAAATACATTTAATAGATTGACGGTTTTAGATATCGCCAAATGGAAGGTTACATGTACGCAATGGAAATGTAAAATGTAGTTCTTAACAAAATACGCAATGGAAATAAAACAATATTTTTTGTAAATAATTTTGCAATATACGAATTAATAACACTGTTTTATCAATCAAGAACATTATATTTTTAATATGAGCTAGGTTTCCGGGTTTTCTATTCGGAAATATTATTGAAATACCTACATTAAACGCTGCGCAATGGAAATTCACGAGCGCGCAATTGAAATGTTCATCGAACATAGTTTGCTTTTTTATTGTATAAGGTTTTAATTGCTCAGTAAAATTTATTAAGTTAAGAAATAAAACAATAATCGAACATGAAATGAAATACATTTAGTAGATTGACGGTTTTAGATATCACCAAATGGAAGGTTACATGTACGCAATGGAAATGTAAAATGTATCTCTCAACTGATGTAAAACGCGGCGGCGCCGTAAAATCTATATGTCTCAATATTTTTTTGCATTTGATTGTAAAACATCTAGGCTTTTCAAACTGCTTATTATATTGAAAATCTGACAATTATAAGGTATTAAAAACTGAATAGAACTTGATGGTTTTTGTTCACAAATATTTGTGTGTTTCCGCCACGGGAACGGAATACACGGGGTGCCCCTCAAGTAATTTTTTCTATAGATATCTAAAAAACTATTTTTACATCTAATGATACATCTTCTATGCTTTCCAAACGGGTAAAGATGTTAGAAATTGAACCGTAAAAATAATTTAATATACAGTTTGGATTTCAATTTTTATCAAACACGGCGGCGCGGCGTAATAATTTAAGCGTGCTGCGTATCAATGAAAAGTTAACGTCTGACCAATTTATTTATTTAATTAAATTGTTCGAGAGTATTTCGTTATAGCTGTACTTTTACATAATTGGTGATTAATTATGTAAATAACGACTAGAATCTTTCAATCGCTAAATTGAAATGTAAAAGTCCAGCTACATCCAGGCCACACCACGTGGAGGCACTCTCATTATGGCCCTTTCTTTGTTTTCGGAAATCGCCAAAGTTTCTAAAGAAGGAAATTTAATTTTATTTGTTTTAAAAATCCGGACTTGGATTTCGAACAAGAGTGCGTACCCTACGGGGTAATAATATTGCACAAACAATATCGTCTGACACACTCTAGCCTAATTTCTCAAAGCCCTTATATAATGTTTAATGTAAAACGAAGTAAAATAAATCAAAGAAATTATTCGTTCAATCATTACTTATAACTGGAAAACACCCCAATGAATAAAAATATGTTTCAAGACTACGCAATGGAAATGCACACGTACACAATGGAAAAGAAATCACGATTGACTGTGTCCTTAATTGTCGATATTTGTTTTTAATGTAAAACGAAGTAAAATGAATCAAAGAAATTATTCGTTCAACTATTACTTATAACTGGAAAACACCCCCAAATAATAAAGATATGTTTCAAGACTACGCAATGGAAATGCACATGTACCCATTGGAAAAGAATTAACGATAGACTGTGTCTATGATTGTCATTTTTTTGTTTTCGGAAATCGCCAACGTTTCTAAAAATGGAAATTGAATCTTATTTGTTTACAATATTCGGACTTGGATTTCGAACAAGAGTGCGTACCCTACGGGGTAATAATATTGCACACGCAATATCGTCTGACACACTCTAGTCTAATTTCTCAAAGCCCTAATATATATTGTTAAATGTAAAACGAAATAAAATGAATCAAAGAAATTTTTTTTTCATGATTACTTATAACTGCAAAACATCCCCAATTAAAACAAATATGTTTCAAGACTACGCAATGGAAATGCACATGTACACAGTGGAAAAGAAATCACGATTGACTGTGTTTATAATTATAGATAGATAGATAATCTTATATTATTCCAAATGAGAGCGTATAAAGTTACAGGAAAAGAACAAATTACAAACAAGCATGTGTTAGTTGTACAAACACGCATATAAGGAAAATAAATACACACACACACCCAAAAAAAAAAACAACAACATGCAAAAAAACAACATTAAGAAATGAACAAAAAAAGGTGAATTTAACGCCACTATTACATAGAGTATAAATTATAAATCAAAGATTTATTTTAGGTTTATTTGCTATAATCTTTCTTAACTGATGGATTCTTATCAGTTAGTGATTTAACCAATTAATTAGCCAATCAGCAATCAATCAACTTACTAGTCGATGAATTTATCAATCGGTCAATCAATCGATAAATCAACCAATCGGTCAACTGGTAAGTTCCTGTCCCACTATTTCTCCCTTACTCGAAACGAAATAGTAAGGAAGGAATCAAGGACATGAACTCATCGTTAGTATCACTTAATAAAAATCAAAAGTTTGCACATGTTCCCAATGGAAAAGAAATCACGATTGACTGTGTCTATAATTGTCGTGTTTTTTTTGTTTTCAGAAATCGCCAAAGTTTTTAAAAATGGAAATTTAATCTAATTTGTTTTAAATATATACACTTGGATTTCGAACAAGAGTGCGTACCCTACGGGGTAATAATATTGCACACGCAATATCGTCTGACACACTCTAGTCTAATTTCTCAAACCCCTAATATATATTGTTAAATGTAAAACGAAATAAAATGAATAAAAAAGAAATATATGCATATCAGGAATCGCCACACTAAAAAAACACAGCCTCCCCACGCAGCGTAAAATTAGAGAGGGAGAGAGAGAGCGCGCATGTTTTATATACGTATGTCAATAAAAATAGGACGCCGCAAACAATTAACGAAAAAGAGAACCTTTGAAAAAAAATTATTTGTTCAATTATTACTTATAACTGGAAAACAACCGCAAATGAATAAAAATATGTTTCAAGACTACGCAATGGAAATGTACATGTACCCAATGGAAAAGAAATCACGATTGACTGTGTCTATAATTGACGTTTTTTGTTTTGTTTTCGGAAATCACCAAAGTTTCTAAGAGTGCGTACCCTACGGGGTAATAATATTGCACACGCAATATCGT
>JAZAYU010001553.1:0-29854 GCA_038501625.1 Corbicula japonica | reverse complement strand
ATGCCATCGTTAGTGTGAGAACACGAACCGGTAAAATCATTGCCATTGGTGTTTCCGTCCGACGCAAGATTTGCTCCAAGTCCTGATTTTGTTGAAGATTGCCAAGCCACAGCGCCTATCTTCGGATCCTTCTCTAAAATTGAAAAATATTAGAGATAAAATTACTTAAAGCACTTCACGGGGAAAGGATATTCGGTAATACGTTTGACATTTTAACTATTTCCTTTTTATGAAAGAAGTTACGATCATCAGTTATTTTCCCATACCGTACAGGTGATTGTATTACTCGTTTAGCCATTCTTAATTAAGTTTCTGATGAAATCTACTAAAGTATCGAAATCAAAAGACGACTCACGAATACGTGTTCTTATTATACTGCAAAGAAATTTGCTTGAATTTGATAGGATAATTTGCCGTTGATGTATATCCGTATTTACGGATCGGCCGTAGATATGAACTCACGTGCCTTTTGTTGCCGTCCGCCATTTTGTTTTGAATTTCCGTAAAAATGCATTATTTTAGCCGCTCTTGTAAATTATAAAGCGGCATGCTTAGGGATTACTAAAGTTGTTACGGAAATTATTTTTGTTATGTTTATAACGTTAAAAAAGATCAGATAATTCTCAAATTTTGTAAATAAATATCAACTCGATAGTCCATTCAATTTCTATAGAAAAAGGTGAAATATGCTTATCAGGAATCGCCACATTCAGAAAAAACAGCCTCCCCACACAGTCAAGAAGAAGAGAGGGAGAGAGCATGGTTAATAAAATGATCAGTTTCAAAAGAGACACCACTAACAATTAACAAAAATGAGAACCCGAGGGGTAACCGCCTTGGAACGGTCAGTGGCAAATCAAATTGCCACTGGGGGTTTAAACCAGGTTCTAGGGTGCACCAACCTCACACTTGCCCCAACAGGTTCTCATATTACAAAACAATTACAAGTTTTCTTGGTGAAACAACTCCAACCCACTTATTGGCTCAACAATGTTGCATGCAAACGCACACAAACATATAAAACATAAGAATCTAATAGCATTGCAAAGCCAAAGAGCGGGTACTCAATGATCTTACCGAGACCAGAGCTCCTGGAGTAAAATCAGCAAGAACACGATGACAACTCGTCGAGATAACGCGTACTGGTGTTTTATTTGGCAAAGATTTCATATTGATTTTCAAAATAGACAACAATAAAGCATGAAGTCACTTTGAAATTCGTAGCAGTAAAAACAAAAAATCGTCAAACAGAATAGAAGTGACGTCATGCAGGTAAATTAAATTAATGACGTCAGACATGTAATAATTGAGGTTCTCAGAGGGGAATACTCCCTATTCACGCCTCGATCTGAGAAAATCCAAAGCGAGGCTGATAACGCAAGAATGTAAACACACAAACCGAAACCGAAATATGGCGTCCGTTCTGCGTGAGCCAGGTTGGACAAGTAATTTAGCGACTGTTCCCGATATTTCAATGAATGATGTTGTTTCAATCATACGAAAACACTCCAAAGTACCAATGAAACACATCGACAAGGGTTATAAATTTTTTCATGGATCGTACGTGCACAATATTGAAGGAGAGATCAAATGTCGATTTTTTTTTCAGCCGTGACGATGTCAAGGTTGAACTGATTATTTCTATTTTAAGATCACCATGTCTGAAATGTATTTTACACAATATTTGCTTGCTTGACGATTTCCGTTTTAAATCTATAAAATTGCCCTATTATACTTTTGATTTACCACCGGGACAGTGACATTGTTGTGTAAATTGTAAGCCCTCAGGCTCAGGCCTGTAAAGGTTAGGGTTAAAAATAACAAAGGATTGTTATAAATAACAAAGGATTTATTTTAATCAGGTGGAACAAAATATATAACTGAAAGTTTTTACACTTTATCTAGTCTATTCCTATTCAAGTTAGATATTTTAAGTATGAATATTGTGTATTTTCAGTGAAAGTGAATGAGAGAGGATGCCTTGTTAGAGCCAAGTGCTACAGATCTATGAAAAAGAATGAATCACCCCACTCTCTGCATGTAAGTAGCTCTTAGTATCTAGATCTAGTACACAGGCAATTTATATGTTTTAGTTTCTATGTTATTTTATGAGCCACATGACCACAAACACTTTTATGTCTGTGATGTGGATGTGATTAGAATTTAAATTAGTTAATAGTTTTAATCATTGCGTTTACCTTCTCCATCCATACAAAAATGCTTTGGAAAGTAGGTAGATTTTTTAGAGGCAGTTTTTACTTCAAAATTTTATTTGTTTATCTTTTAAGTGAAAAAAAAGAAACATTGAAATACAAATTTATTTGTTAGTTTGTTAAATTTGACTAAAAGTACTTAAAATTTTTAAAAGACATATATGCGTTATTATTTCAATACACATCTGGTTCTGGTCTTTTAGTCCACCTGCGTGGTCTAGATGTTACAGCCTAACTCTTGTAAACCACAGCCTTTCACCACTGGAGTTCGAATCCAGATGCAGGTTGTAAAACTTGCAAGTGAGAAAATAGACAGTTGCATACCGAGGCTGTTTTTTTAAATACGGTTCTTCCCAGGAATGATGGTTAAGTGAACGGTGTGCCTGTTATGACTGCAATACTGTTGAAAACCGGCATTAAACCCATACCAACCAACCAATTTGTCTATTTTCAGATGTCATTCCTGAATACAAAGACAATTGAAAGTCAGAGCTGCAGCTGTACAGCTGGGAAAGGGACCTGTTCACATGTAGCAGCACTGGTGTACCAGCTGGCACACTTCAAGACTTTGAAAATTAAATCTGTTCCAGAAATTGTGTCAAAAACCTCCTGTCCACAGAAGTATCATATTCCACCGCGAACGCATGGGATTGAACCAAGGAGACTGTCTGATGTCAAATTTGTAAAGCCAAAGCCAGACAAAATGCAGTCGGAACAGTGTGTGTGTAGTACTTTGTACAACCCAATTAACACAGCCTTTCCAGATATTGAATTCATGACTCAACTTAAACATATCATGCACGACTCTGATATTCAGCTAAATCAAGTTTTACCAGACAATTTTGAAAATTTAGACAGTAAAGACACTGCTTTTGGAAGTGCTTTATTAGGTAGTACACTAGCTCACCAGCTGCCAGAACCTAAGTCAGACGGAATGGTAATTCGAATAAATGACGGAAGTGTTTTCCCTACTTTACCATTGGATGCTCATAACTTGGAATGCCCCTACTCTTTTGTATTGACTGAAAACCAACAGCTGTTCATGGCTAGCATTACTGTGACCAGAGACCAAGCAATAGAAATTGAGAAGCTTACCAGGGATCAATCATGTTGTCCAGAATGGTACAAATTAAGGCAGAAGCGTCTCACTTCATCCAAATTCAAGGACATTGTGATCCGGAAAAAAGACTTTGAGTCATTAACTCACCGCCTGACATCCTCGAAGCAAATCCAAACTCCAGCAATGAAACATGGAATTGAGCATGAAAACACTGCCGTGCTGGAATATGCTACGCATAAGAACGTAAATGTTAAACCATGCGGCTTTATCATAAACCCATCTGCCCCATATCTCGGAAGTTCACCAGATAGAATTGTATATGACCCTAATGAGGTTAGCCATTTTGGGGTATTAGAAGTTAAGTGCCCAATGAAGGATACGTTTAAAGATGCGCAGTTCCTGAAGGAAAACCCAGATGGCAGTTACAGTCTGAGAAAGAGCCATGCATACTTTTTACAAGTTCAGGGTCAGATGGCCATCACCGGATTGACCTGGGCAGACTTTTGTGTGTGGACCAAAAGTGACATGCACATTGAACGGATTTACTTTGACAAAATTTGTGGCTCTCTACACATGAGAAATTGTTCATTTTTTATTTTGACCACTTCATGAAGAAATTTGTTTAAGTCTTTAAGTTTGTAAAAGTGAAAAAAAAGAACAATTCATATGCAATAACATGCAATTAATACAATTTATTCAAAATAGGTGAAAACATCAACAACAGAATTTTGAATTGAATCATGTATCAAGTTTATCCCTTTACTCCATAGGATATACCTTGATTGCATGGGCGAACAGTGTAGATCCAGATCAGCCAGCACATCTGTTCTGTCTGATCAGGATCTGCACTGTTTGCTTTTTTGTCATAAATAACCTAATAAGACCTAATAAATCAAGATGCAAACAGTGTAGATCCAGATCGAGCAAAACATATAGGCAAGCTAATCTGGATCTGCACTGGTAGTGAATGCGTAAAATGGTGTATAATTATATGGAGGAAAGGGTTAATATATATTATATAACAAAACATGTTCATATTTATTGTGGATATCAATGTACATTTTGTAATAATAGCTGAGATATTTCATTTTAGTTCATCAAATACTTGAATGAAAAAGATATATATTAGTTTTCTGAGATAAACATCTTATCTTGTGAAGAATTGTCAGATAAATCTTTGGGCAAATAAAACTTCCAATAATACAACTGATTCAATTTATTTTATTTTTCACATGAAATGGGACCGGCGGAATGTATTTAAAATAAAGGTCCACGAAACAATGTCAACAAACAACATACAGTCCAGAGCTGCAGTGTTGAGCCAGCTATGGACACTGGCAGGACAGAGTCAAATATATGGTACTCCTTCACTCTGCGTATGGCACGTTCCACATGAATCCTTAATCGAGCAATTTCTTGTGTTTCTTCCACCTCTTCCTTACTAAACTGGTCGCGTTTTGTAAGGAATGGAGGTATGTTCAACTTTGCACCTTGCTTTGCAAGTAATTGTTCAATCAAGAACCCCTTGTCTGCCATAACACTATCACCTGCTTCCAGAAGTGGTACGATTCCACACTGGGCAGTTATATTTTGGTCAGAAATGGATCCAGCAAAAAGTGATGATACGAAAGATACACAACCTGCCGGTGTAATTCCAATTAAACATTTATATGTTGTGGTCCCTTTGTAATGGGAATAAAATTCAGAGTTCAGACTTAGGGCTGATGGAGTCTGTACTTTAATTTCTGTACAGTCAATAATAACTCGGGTTCTCGGATACATTTCCTTAAAGCACTCCGGCATAAACTGGTCAATCTGACTGCGGGAAGGCCAGATTGGCAACGAACCAAGTTGAAATTACATGAAATTTGACCAGGTTATTATTATTCTACTGACAGTAGACTGGGACACATTGAACCTGAATCCCAGATCTTGTTGAAACAGTCCTAGTCTGATTTTGATAAGAAACATAAAAAACTGGTCGACAAGAGGGAGAGTCTCACATCTTAAGGACAGATCCGTGTTTATTGTAGCCGCCTGGCCCGCCCTGTTTCGCTGAAGCTGTGACCAGCGAGTCATTTTTTCTGCCGTTGGTCGAAGAAGATTAAAAACATTCATCACCAGTGAGTAGGAACTGAATCCTGTATAAAACAATAGCAACTTAGGGTCACTGGAAAACCGATGCAAACAAAATCTTTCAATAGTTATTTTTTCAACCAAGTTTTCAAGATAATCTATATGCTTGGATGCTGCTTCAAGCTTTTCTTCCGCACTTAGCTGTCGCTCTGGGCCCATGTAGTCGTGGAACTCTGGTTGTGGAGTTACAACTGTGGCCTCAACCTCCATCTCTTCATCCGATTCACTGTAATTATATTTATATATCATCATAAAGGTAGACTGGTGCATTGGTTTAAAATATTAATCAATAATGCATTTATAAATTTATCCTTATCCCTGTCCAAACATTATTTACATACCGTGTTCAAATCATTTATTTTCTTTGTTTATAGCATTAATGCTTTGGAAATGCAAATTGGAAACCAAACTATCATCAGTTTTATTTGGATGTTTGTGAGATGCTTCATATCAAAAGTGTTCACATCTTCAAGACTTAGGTCAGCTGCTACTAAATAAAAATATTATTTTAGAATTTGATGAGAAAGTAAATTATTGGAGTAATAATAAATTACTTCATGTCCAACTTCTTTCGCTTTGGGTTATTCATTCTTGGAGTTGGTGCTTTCCTTGATGGCGTTTCAACCGTCCACTCGAACAGAGATGGGAACGCATCCTTGGTCAAACACTTCAATCCGGTCAGAGTCTTAGCAAAATCACTGGGTTTGAAGTGAGCTGAGCAGACTTTAGTGTGTGCCTTTACCTGTAAATTCAAACCAAAATTATAACTTAAAATTAGTGACTTTCGATGTTTTCCAGCAGAATACCGTACTTTAAACAAAGAATAATAAAGCCGGCATTTTTATCCGAATTATTTTTACGTCCGAAATAACATACACTGTAAGTGAAAACGGTCATAATTACCTTAAAAAGAGCCCCTTCGTCTCGTCTTATTTTAATAAGCCACAATTTCCTTCTGTTCGGATCACTTGGGATGCTGTGGAAAGACAGAGACGTGTCGTATCTAGAATCATTAGTGCATTTCGGAACACAACAGTGATACCCAGCCATTTCTCTTTGTTTGCGTTATCAGCCTCGTTTTGAATCCAATATGGCCGACGCGTGACATCGGACTATGAAGCCGTTCGGCATTAAATAAGAGAAATAAATGAAAAATCGATTTTTTCCAATTAATTTTGTCTGAAAAAGTCTTTGCAGTATAATAAAACAATTAACTGGTTCCTTGAAAGGGTATGTGAGGATATATTGCCGGTCTGGGTGTCATATTATCCCTCGCCTGTGGCTCGGGTAATATGACACCCAGACCGGCAATATAACCTCACATTCCCTGTCAAGAAACAAAATAACTATATATTATCAAAAACCTTCCGAACCAATCATATTGTCGCCTACAAAATACTCGCATGATATTTCCGAGTACGTATGGCTTCGGCAGATTTCGAAATAACCGAAACTCAACAAACACGATAGGCAGTATTTGATTTTTTTTTTAATTTTACTTTAAACGCGAAGTTGATGCACGCTTCTAAGAAAAATTTCCAAAACGAATTAAGTAGTATCTAAATACAGCCAAAGCAAAGCGGGGAGAAAGCCGAAGATAGCCGATTGACAAATATTATCACTTACCGTACATTATAGAATAGTAAACTCGCCAACCTGTCTCACATAAACAAAGTTTTGTATTGTCTAACGGGAAGTAATTGTTCAATTCACACAAAGTTATATTTTTGCTGTAATTTATTGAGTAACATCCAAACGTATTTTGGCAAGCTAGCATACAGCCCACCATTGTTTGCTGCTTTAATATCAAGATCTGTGCCTGGAACCGCTGCCAGTCAGCGCCGCCACAGGGATAGTGTTTGTATCCAGTAAAAAACTTGGAACTCACAATTTGTGTAAAATATAAAATGTATAGCATGTGAAATAAATTCATTATTGCAGTTGCAGTAGTAGAGACTGATAATGAAGTTGTGAAAATCAGGTGCAGTCTACTAAATAGATGGAAATGAAAAACGGTTTGTCCGTAGGGAGACCTGCTTATAAACCGTGTTATATTCTTAACAAAACAGTTGATGAAGTAGTGAAAAAAATGTGCAGTCTACATAGATGGAAATAGAAAATGGTTGGTCTGAAAGCAGACCTGCTTAATACCCGTTGTAAATCCTAACCAAAACAGTTGACTAGATATTCATTAAATCTTTCACATGTGACAAGATTACGAAAAGTATTATTACAAAATAAGAAACATTGTCCTGGTTGAACCATTTTAAACAGTCGTTCAAAATATTAATTATTTTTATAATCTGGCGATAAACTTGTGCATGATACAAAATGCTATAGAAGTGGAATTAGAAATGATTTGTCTAAAGGGATGGTATTACATGAAAGCAGAGCTTTTAAGTTTTAATAAAACAGATGATAAGATATTTAAAAACTCTTTCACACGTGACAAAGTAAGAAAAAATCCTTACAAAATATAAAACCTTATCCCGATTAACAGCAGTTCCAAATCATAATAATGCTAAACTTTTCAATAATTGTAACATACAAACTCTATAAAAGCAAACAGATTGTAATCTTTAGACCCTGTCCTATTTGCAAGCGAGATATCTCCATATTACCATGAACATATTACAAGACTAAATTCAAAGTTATTTATTTAACTTAAATTGTTGCGGTTACCATTCTATTTTTAATAGAATGATACTGAGCAAGAAAAGATTTTCTGAGGAATTTGTTTACTTACCCGAAGTTCATAAGGGGAAATGATTATTACCTATATTTAACAATTCGTCGAGATAGCGCGTACTTGTGTTAAATTTGGTAAAACTTTCATATTGATTTTCACAATTTAACGATAAAGCATGAAGTCACTTTCATAGAAGTGAAAAAGAAAAGTCGCCAAACATTCTAAGTAAGTATGTAAGTAAATGTTTTATTATAGAGACATGTGTATAAAATAATATAATGGCAGCTAATAAATAAAGAGATTACAAAAGCACCCGACCCAATGGGTCTATATGTCACCTTAACAATAAGTAATTGAAAGACGCATAATACATATTTATAAATCTTCCAGCAAGAAGAGTGATTGTGACATTACTGGTGACAATGTTGGAAATGACTAGAAAAAATACCAGTGCATTTATTATTACATCATTATCAGGAATCGCCACACTCACAAAACACAGCCTCCCCACGCAGCGAAAAAGAAGAGAGAGAGAGACAGACAGAGAGAGAGAGAGAGAGAAAGAGAGAGATAGAGAGGTATAGAGAGAGAGAGAGAGAGAGAAAGAGGGGGAGAGAGAGAGAGAGAGAGAGAGAGAGAGAGAGAGAGCATGTTCTTTTATAAGTATGTCAATTCAAATACGACGCCACAAACAATTAACGAAGAAGAGAACCTTTGCGGATACCGACTTGGAACGGTCAGTGGCCAAACAAAATGCCAATTTGGGTTTAAACCAGGTTCTAGCGTACACCAACCACACACATGCCCCAACAGGTTCACGTATCACAAAACAAGTACAAGCTGTCTTGGTGCAATCCGATAGTAATCGTTTGTTCTCATAATTAAATTGAACATATTATAAAATGTTGAGCATCTTGACTATTTGATTGAACTTAGCTGAACTTATATAAGGGAACGGAGCAGGTTGAAGCGCATCTCTATTAAATCGCTGAAAACCGTGTAATATGTCCACGTATGTAATTGCATAATCTGTGTTTATTTCATTACTTGTATAACGTATTTACACCATGGTGTACAGTCATAAATTGTATTTGTGTGGTTGGTACGTCGATGTACGTTGTCTGTATAAACTTTCTGTTCTAAACTGTGATTACGCTACTATTACTCCCTTTACTTGAATCTACACTGGGGTATTACAGTCATATAGTTTACTTGTACACCTGTATCAAGAATGTTTTTTTAACCGTAAAATTCATTTTAAATGCATCCCCGCAAATTAACGCCCCATCCCCATGCTATTTTAGGGGAAAAATAGTCAATCCATATTTATAACCAATATCCTGCAGATTCTTATATAACTTTATAAGATTGAAAAAAGTTAATATTATTAATAAGCGCCCCACCCCTAACCTTTAGAAAATGTAATGCCTCCGGGGGCGTTTCAAAGGATTTTACGGTATACTGTTAAATCAGTTATATTCATAGGCTACTAACTTTTGTGGTTGTGGATATCGTGGATGTGGCGATTAACGAATTTAAAACTCCAACGAAATACAGAATAATTTAAAAAGGTGATTTTAGAAAACTAAAATTGCTATTTCGCTGATATCCACAAACTTCACAAACACAAACTTGTTTAGCCACTGACCGTTTTAAGGCAATCACCCATAGGGATCTCATTTTTGTTAATTGTTTGTGGTGTCTGATTTTGAAATGGGTCATTTTATAAACCATGCTCTCTCTTCCTCTCTTCTTTTCTGTATGGGCAGGCTGCGTGCTATGAATGTGGCAATTCCTAAAATTCCTTGGCGGTACTAACTTGATAACTGCTCGGACCTAATCTTGTACGCCGTGTATGCACCAATATTCGCGGGAAAAAATACCGGTTGATGAAACCAAATTTGATTATGAAGAACGTTAATATGTTCAAATCTTTATTTCTTGGTTATTTAAATTCATAGATCAATCTGACTGAGAAATCCAAAAATAGGTTCCCACGGATATGAATTATTTTACAGAAATTAACACTTCTATGACATAACAAAATTGGATTAATGAGCACGATTGCAACCAGTGTAGACCAAGCTCAGCCTGCGCATGCGCGCAGTTTGATCAGGATTTACACCGGTGTACTGTTTACTCAGTGTGACGGAAGGTTACATTGATACTCGCATCATCACGCATAGATGCATTAGGAAATTTTAGACCCTTTTCAGACCATGTAAGTCCGTATTTTGATCAGGGTCTACACTTGTGACATAGTCAGTGAGCCCTATTTTGTCCTGTTGCATACATGCAATAATGCGTTTACTTTCAAGATTGCGTGCAGCACAATGTTGTTACATATTGAAAGCTGCGTATTCTTATTTCCGGTTGAAATACTTGTGCCAATGTCTCAATTGTTGTTAAACCACATTTCCTTTGTTTACAGGTCTTCCACAGTCAATATTATAAATTTTGGATGTTTGAAAACACTAAATATGTTCGTTCTGATACGAGACCAGGCAGCTCCGGCATCGTTAAACGTTTGTTAGCATTTAGACTTTATTTTGAAATTGATTAATATTATACAAATTTCAAGACAACTTTAATCGAAAGATCTCCACTTGGGCGAGAATCAGTGCAAACTACGAAGCAGCAGATGTTGTTTTGAAGTGAATTTATTGTCTTTGAACAACAACTCGCTTACTTATTATTGAATTGAACTAAGAGAAACAAAGAAAGGTGACTAACCGCAGCAAGCATAATTATTGCACAAACGTGGACAATTTCAGGCGAGACAAAGAAAGTTCACCGTTCGGATGTGCGATGTCCGACAAGTATGTCTGTTCTTGGACAAATTCAGAATTACGTCTGCAAACGTTAAATACAGACGTTATTTCTAAAATGACTATGCAGTCTCTGTAATAATTTAAATTTACATCATTATCCAATATGTAATAATTTCTTCTCCAGAAAAAGTTCAATTCATGTTTTAGGAAAATTACCATTGCAAAAATTCGTCCCCCACGCCTCACGCCTACATACCCCCAAGAAGGCAACTTATGTTGCAATCTTAAGATTTTACATGCATGCATGCAATGAATTTGTTCATATCGAAATCACCGTTATTATCCATAATCATACAAAAAAGTGAAAAATGCATATCAGGAACTGCCACATCAAAAGACACAGACAACCTACACAGCCACAAAATAGAGAGGAAAAGAGAACATGTGTTATAAAATCATTAATTTTAAAGTAAACTTTACAAACAATTAACGAAAATGAGAACCTGAGAGGTTACCGCCATGGGAAGGTCAGTGGCAAAACTATTTGTCACTGTGGGTTCAAACCAGGTGCTAGGGTGCACCAACCTCATACTTGCCTCAACAAGTAAAGACATGGAAGCTTTAGCAATCTTTAAATCCGCTATATTTAATTAAAATTGGAGTTTAATTAAAACTGTCTTATGTCTCACATAATTCATTTGGTCTATCTGACCATGTCATGCATTCTACACAATTAAAATCTGTTTTACATTATTAAGGTAATCAACAATGATTATGATGAACTATTAGCTGCAACGAGAAGTTATCATTGTACGTGCCAAAATGAGTTAAAAACCAAAGTATAAAAGTAAAAGAATTCATTCGAAAGAATACCACAGAAAGCCTTAACAGAAAACTAGGAAGGATGATGTAAAAATAACGCAAAACATAATTTAAAACACATTTTTCTACCAATATGACTTGTTTATTAATTAAAAGTTTGTAGAATCATCTTTTCAAAGTGAGTTTTCCAGTAGTTTAAACAAAGAAGATGAAAATGAACATCGATTGAATAACTAGTTTGTACTTACAATTCAAACAAAGACTAATATAAGTTTGATATGCATCTTGAAATGACTGTAAAATATGTTACGAGCTGAAGCAATAGAGATTTACTTGCGTATATTTCATGTACGAATAATTTGAAAACGTGGTTTTAATCATATTGTTTAATATATTAGAAGCGGTAGTAGCGTTAGTGCTCTATCACTTTTCAAACGGATTTAGAAGGGAAAACAAGCTTTTCACAATGATGTTGAGTTTGACATTGTGTATTGTTACAGGTTTGCTGTTAAGCCAAGTTGAAGCCGGACGAGGAAAATGTAAGTGTCACGATTAATTAAATATTCTAAATACTTAATATATTTCTTAATATTTAATGTGTATACCGAGATTTAAAATTGGCGGAAAATGTGTCTGTAGGAATTTAAAAACTGATATTTAATTTAATTTGTTTTAATTTTCCATATTGTTTATGACAAAAAAGGTTGTGATTCTGAATGAAGAATATCCCTATAACTTGATTTTTATACTATTCTGTAGGATTCTGAAATAGTATTTAAATTTTTTATTTGTAGCTTTGTTTTATTACCTTTAATGTTTAAATGTTTTTTCATGCTAAAAACTGTTAAGTAATTATAACTTCAGTTAGACTGAAATGTTTCCAAACGATACAAAATCTTGAAAACAAAATATTTCCCTAAAAATGTATTTAATTGATAATACAACATGAGTGGTTATTTTTATTCTGAAATTTAAAAACGAGTCCGGTATATCGATATTAAACGAGACTTTTGCCGAGTTTTATGTCGATTAATATGACGAGTTTAAAAATTTAAAATGAACACCCTTGTTTTATATTGAACTTTATTTAACGCATAACCTCAAATCTCGAAAATCGGAAAATTTCCATTTAATTGTCTAATTGCTTTTATTTCTGTCGCCTAGTAGAGGACACGTGTGTTATCTGGTCTCATTGGGTCAATCCAAATCTAGTTCCAACATTATATTTTTTCCCCTCTAGAAGTAAGAAAAAAGAAAGTTTTAAACCAGAAGATTAGTGATCTTTAGGGGGAAAATCGATCAAAACGAATCTTTGTATTTCTTTTTAGTGGAAAGACAATTTGAAAGGAATGTCGGCTGGATATTATCAAAATTTAATAGAAAATGTGTTTAAACGGTTATAATTGTTTGTGCTTAGGATGTTGTCCTGTCAAATCGATGTCATTTTCTAATTGACATCGGCGTCTTGGCCGTTCGGATTTCGATTTTATGTTTAAGTTGGAAGTGGATTTGTTGGTGGTGTTAAATATCATCACACGGAGTTACAAAAATGTCTAAAACCTATCATAACTCCTTGGATAATATTGTAACAAATGCTTTAGCTTACGTCAATGCAGAGTAAGTTAATTTTAATAAATTTTGTATTTATTGACTAACAGCGCGAAGGAATAGCAATTAAGACAGGATATATACGCATGTACTACTTATATATCGAAAACATAAGGTTTGTTATAACGCTCCTACGCAGGAGGTTATGTAATAAATAATAATTTTGTTTATTTTATATTTTGCTTGTTTTCCAAGAAATGGGAATACACATTAAAATGACCATGTCAATAACTAACACTTAAATTTTAAATGAATGTTATAATACAAGCAGTATATTATGTAAATTGCTAACAAACCTCTATATGCAGAATTGTATGAAAACCCGCAGCGGAAATTTAAAATATATTATTAGATAGAAATACAGTCGAACCTGTATTTAACAGCCACCCAAGGAAGTGACAAAAGTGGCTGCTTAACACAGGTGGTTGTTTAAGAGGATAAGAAAATAGAAAAAAGAACAAAATGTGGCATATTCAAATTTGCTGTTTAAGACAGTTGGTTGCTAAACGCGAGTGGCTGCTAAGGTAGGTTCAACTGAATATTTGAACTTCAAAGCTTTTTTCCCCAAATACACGGTCAAACGCGAATGGATATGAACAGATTTTAAAATATCACTTGAATCTCCGCGGATAAATAACGCCACTTTATTAATTCGGCGAAATTTCGCCGCGGTGAACTCTCGGAGACAACAGAAATTCAATTTCAAAGGCTGGCTGAATTTTTAATTAACCGGGCTCGCAAAGATAAACCCCAATGATTGTATTCAAAATAGCTTTTATATAAAAAACTCAAGTCAAAACTATACGATAATAATATAAGTTGAATTAAACAATTACCACAATAAGAAATACATATTTGCATATTTGACGCCGAAGTTGTTATTATAATAGCGTTTCTTAGCGCAACACAATATTCGCACAGCAGATACTAAAATGTAAAATTCTTTCAACATTTCGGCGAAATTCGCTCCTATCCAGTCATGTATATGCTTTACAAAGTACTACGAAGAATATTTACCACATATAAGATATTTATAGGTATTTGACCCTAACTGTGTAAATATGGAACTTTTATGATGTATAAAAATAATTTGTAGTTTTTACTTGTGATTCTGAACAGATTAAAGATTCGGTTTTCGCATAAGTGACGATTTCTAAAGTATGTGTAATCGACATATCTCTTTCTCAAACTCCTTGCAGGGATTACTTCCCCTCTTATTTGTAGTTTAATGTTAACTTATAACGTATACACAGATTTTGTATCATGCTAAATTCATACAATTTATCACAAAGACAAAATTCATTAATAGAAAATGCTTGAAAATATCGTCTGTTTTGCATCTATCACATGATATTTATCACCGTCACGTGATTTGTGAAGGCACATTAATTTTGTGATAGGAATTGTGTCAATCAAATCGCGGTGTGGAGGTTGAGACACATTTAACAACAATCAAGCTCATTTGATTGTCAAAATGATTGTCCTCTTAACATTTTGCACCGATCGCATTTGACATATGTATGGTGTTGAGTTTGTTTTCAATATCTTTCAACGACGTCAACGTCTGAGCATAATATGCAGTTGCAAAATACTCAATGTTGGGTTAATTTATTGCTCTAGATGTTAACTAATATTCATTTTATTTGTATAAGTTTATAAGAAAGGCACTCTGAAAGTCGCCAAGCACTTACATACACTTAACAAAATTCATTATTTATAAGGTTTAACTGTAAAACTTTGTATACCGCTTAATCTGATCAGGGTCTACACTGTTCGCCATTGAGTCACAGATGGTTCTATAGAATTATTCATCTAGGAAACAAATAAAGAGAATAACAGAGTTCTAAATTTCAAAGTTAATAAATTCCGTTTTGTCAAGGTGCGGCTCATATAAAAATGTGCTCTACCGTGTTAACTGTCACGTCGCGTACAGGGTTGAGTGCAACAAAGTGTTGCACATTTAGCACCTTATAACGTTTGCAAGCATTCAGAATGTCATTTTAAAATAGATTGATACATGATTCTCAAACGATCTATCGATACTTCGGCAAATAATAGGCCACTGAGCAGCAGATGGGGTTTATGCACTGAAAGAAGAACTCGACTTGCTATTATTAGACTGAACTGTTAAAAAGAGAAATAAATGTCATGACTTATCATAGCCCAACTATTTGTGCGCAACAAGAGCTTTTCTATATATACGATGGTCGCTCTTCGCGCACAACCCAGTTACTATTCAAATCAATGCGGAAAATTTTCCTTCTATTTCTATATGCCGCCGATCGGAAAATGAATCGCAACTTTTCAATCTTTTGCCGGCTTCATAAAGCATCTTAAACATATTTATTTAAAAAAAATACATACCTGAGAAGCCACATTCAAGTAGAATCAATATATGTAATCCTTTATAAGTAACGTTTTCGTTTTTTATGCAAAACTGTTTTAAACCTCCACCCATGTTGATTACACCGCATAAAGTTTATCTGACTCGCGTTTATCGATAATTTTCACCGTGTAAACGGCATATGCTGTGGTAGGTTTAACAAGTTATTTTGTGGATTATTCGTTCGTTTTATTGTTACTTTTATCATTATTTATGTTTTATAACGATATTTGACATACCAGTGTTGAAATTTTCATGTGGGAGTAAAAAAAAAAGAATTTAAATCGGGTCGATTTCCACCACAGTTTTGATCGTAACTGCTTGAGACGTAAAGGACAGACAACGAAAACGTCCGTATGATAATGGATCTGTGCTTGCAGTCGAATGATTGAGACTAGACTTATCCCAACAAGCACAGAACATACTATTTAATATTATTAGCACCCTATGCACTAACAAAGTGTACAAAAGTGAACAATTTCAGGCGAGACTAAGAACTCAACTAACTATTATTAGACTGAACTGTTTTAAAGAGAAATAAAGGACATGACTTATCCCAACAAGCACAGAAAAGACTTTTTAATATTATTAGCATACTATGCACTAAGTAAGTTCACAAAAGTGAACAATTTCAGGCGAGACTAAGAACGCTAAGTGTTCACAGCGGTCATACCTCTAACAAGTACGTATTTTTGGGAAAAACAGAAATACGGAGAAGCAATCATTGACTGTCTAAGATCAATATATTCGTATTTAATCCTAGACTAACCAATGTGCAAATTTTCCTCCCAAACTAAACAAATGATGGCGACGGTATCTTAATATTGCAACCGAAATACACGTAGGTCTGCAATAGATCTGTTTAAGACCTGTAAATAGATTTCCCTTAATAAACTATAGTTAACATGACATGTTTCAAAAGGCTGACAATCATAGCTGGTACCATTTGATAAAGGGCTAACTTACATGCTTTTGAAGCTAAGTGTTTCCACTGTCCATTTTCAGCAAGAAAAGTAGGGGGTCATTTATCAATTAACAGAGATTTGACATCTTGAAAGCGGTGGTCAGTTTTTTTCACTTTACATATGCCATCCTATATTGGCTGTCAAAGAGAAGTTCATTGAATTTCATATTTAATTTATTCATTTGATCAAGGTGCAAATTTGTCCCAAAACTGAATAAATGATGCCTATTGCAGCAGAGTATTACAATCAAAATACAAGTCTGTTTGTGTATTCAAATGTGTTTATATCGAAATTCCCTTAATTATCGGCAATCAAATAAAGGTATGAAAGCTGTTTGCAAATTGCAGCAACGACGAGTTAAGATTGATCCAGTGCCTCTTCATAAAAATCGATTTATATAGTTAAAGTTGGAGTTTGATAAATTTAAAGCGGTTTTACAGAGAAGTCACTGGGTCTATCACACCTGGTCTTCGTTATAATTTACAAACTACTGCTATACCTTAATTTAATAGCCAAGAATGACAAGGGTGGTTCTGAATAGATTTGAACTTGTATTTTTATCGGGTGATGCAATTTACATCAGATGCAGTCGGATCAATTTCATAAAATTTGTGTTGAATCTTTCACTATGGGTTTCTGAAACTTCGTCTCAGTTGCAAAATATACGTTTTGTGTTTTTTGTATTGCTCTACCCGTTTTCTACCTATTAATTTAATTAGTAAATGTTTAAAAGAAAGGCAGTCTGAAAGACCTCAAAGATGAAATACCCGCTTAACAATATTTATTATTACATGTAAAAAAGCGTTACTTTAAAACTTTGTTTTCCATACATGTACATCCTCCCAATCTGATCAGGGTCTACACTGTTCGCCAATCAATCACAAATGGTTCTTAATGCATGTTGGAAACAAGTTTGACCACTTTCGGACCTTGTCAGTCTACAGACTGATCAGGGTATACACCTTAAAGTTACAAATCCGTTTTGACATGGTGCGGCTCATATAACAAGAATGTCCATGGGACCCTGGGTCGCTCACCTGCTAACATCTGTTCAATTGTTCGGACAAAAATTAAGACCACTAGAGTGCGGACAAGCTTTTTCTAAAATTTGACCTAGTGACCTAGATTTCAAGATCTGACCAAACTAACGATCACTAGACTGCGGACAAGCTTTTTCTATAATTTGACCTGGTGACCTAGATTTCATGGTCACATGACCCAGTTTCGAACTAGACCTAGATATCATTGGGATAAACATTCTAACCAAGTTTAAAGAAGAACATACCAAAATTACAACCGCTAGAGTGCAGACAAGCTTTTTCTTTGATTTGACCTAGTGACCTAGATTTCAAGGTCACATGACCCAGTTACGAACTTGACCTAGAGTTCAAGTTTAAAGAAGATTGCACTATAATTAAGACTGCTAGAGTGTGGACAAGCTTTCTCTACAACTTGACCCAGTGACCTAGATTTCAAGGTCATGTGACCCAGTTTCGAACTTGACCTAGATATCATTGAGATAAACATTCTGACCAAGCTTGAAGAAGATCGCATCAAAATTAAGACCGCAAGAGTGCGGACAAGCTTTTTATATAATTTGACCTAGTGACCTAAATTTCAAGGTTACATGACCCAAATTCGAACATGACCTAGATATTATATGGATAAACATCCTGACCAAGTTTAAAGAAGATCTGACCAAAATTACGAACACTAGAGTGCGGACAAGCTTTTTCTACAATTAGACCTAGTGACCTAGATTTCAAGGTCACATGACCCAGTTTCGAACTTGACCTAGATATCATTGAGATAAACATTCTGACCAAGTTTAAAGAAGATCGGACCAAAATAATGACCACTAGAGTGCGGACAAGCTTTTTCTTTAATTTGACCTAGTGACCTAGTTTTAAGTGTCACATGACCCAGTTATGAACTTGACCTATATATCATTAAGATAAACATTCTGTTCAAGTTTTAAGAAGATCGCACCTAATTAAGGCTGCTAGAGTGCGGACAAGCTTTTTCTACAAGTTGACCCAGTGACCTAGATTTCAAGGTCACATGACCCAGTTTCGAACTTGACCTAGATATCATTGAGATAAACATTCTGACCAAGTTTAAAGAAGATCGGACCAAAATAATGACCACTAGAGTGCGGACAAGCTTTTTCTTTAATTTGACCTAGTGACCTAGTTTTAAGTGTCACATGACCCAGTTATGAACTTGACCTAGATATCATTAAGATAAACATTCTGTTCAAGTTTTAAGAAGATCGCACCTAATTAAGGCTGCTAGAGTGCGGACAAGCTTTTTCTACAAGTTGACCCAGTGACCTAGATTTCAAGGTCACATGACCCAGTTTCGAACTTGACCTAGATATCATTGAGATAAACATTCTGACCAAGTTTAAAGAAGATCGGACCAAAATAATGACCACTAGAGTGCGGACAAGCTTTTTCTTTAATTTGACCTAGTGACCTAGTTTTAAGTGTCACATGACCCAGTTATGAACTTGACCTAGATATCATTAAGATAAACATTCTGTTCAAGTTTAAAGAAGGTCGCACCATAATTAAGGCTGCTAGAGTGCGGACAAGCTTTTTCTACAATTTGACCCAGTGACCTAGATTTCAAGGTCACATGACCCAGTTTCGAACTTGACCTAGATATCATTGAGATAAACATTCTGACCAAGTTTGAAGAAGATTGGACCAAAATTCCGTCCGCTAGAGTGCGGACAACAATTGTGGACGGACGGACGGACGGACGACAGACGACCCCCCCCTCACAAAAGCTCACCCTGTCACTACGTGACAGGTGAGCTAAAAATGTGCTGAACCGTGTTCACGGTCACGTCTCGTACAGGATTGAGTGCAACAAGAAGTCATTTCATATTTAGCACATTTAAACGTTTGCAAGCATTCCGAATGTCATTTTAAAAAAGATATATACGAGGGTTGTCGCAGAAGTTAAAGGACTTTCTTCATAACAAGTTTATTTTTTGCCATTTTATAGAATACTTTAATTTACAATAATAAACGCCGGCGCATATGCAACACAAACATAATGTAAAAATTGGAATATGCATAACGACTACTCGGTACTCAAGTGTTTCCATAGCAACCTAAGCGACGAGCGGCGCACGCCATTTTAACTTTTGCGTTAAACAGAACATACTCTTTTTAACCATACCGTTGATCAGGCAAATAAAGTGACAATGGCGCAAAATATCGTCTGCTCTACACGTGACGTTATAACGTCATTTCCTGTAAGTTTGGTCGGCGTAACATCTGCAGTAACTCAGTTACAACGTTTTTCATCAAGACACTGTTCTCCAAGCGAAAACGTCATGACGTCCACCGGTGATGTGAAACTGCGTGCGGTTAAACAGTTCTGCCAGGCACTCGGGAAAACGCCAACTCAAACATTTAAAGAAGTGCAAAATGCCGGTAAATACAAGTGCTGCCGGTCATTAGTGTTCCGATGGCATAAGGAGTTCCGGGAAGGTCGGGAGTCTGTAGAGGATGAGGCGCGCAGTGGAAGACCGGCGACCAAGCGAATATCACTTGTACAGAAGGTGAAGGACCGGATCGCTATGGACCGCAGGTTCACAGTACGGACATTAGCGGCAGACATGGACTCCTCTAAGGACACTGTGCTACGAGTTCTTCATGATCTCAACATGCGAAAGGTGTGCGCAAGATGGGTCCCGAGGCTGCTGACGGACGTCCAAAAGGCACAGCGCGTGACGTCGTCCATGGAATTTCTCACGCGTTGTGATGAAGAAGGTGATCGTTTCCTGGACCGGATCATCACGCAGGACGAAACCTGGCTCTGGCATTATGACCCAGAAACCAAGGCTGACTCGTCCGTGTGGAAGACGCCCGCAACACCGCCACCCAAGAAAGCCAAAGTATCGAGATCCGGAGGAAAGCACATGTTTGTGTTCTTTATGGACCGACATGGAATGATCCTGATTCATCGTGTACCAGAGGGACATACCATCAATGCAGCTTACTATTCGAAGGTAATATTTTTAACAAAATTAAATGTTAAAAAAATACAATAAATTGTTTTCTTTAAAAATACAATAAATTGTTTTCTTTAAAAAAAAACACGAAAATCTTAAAATAAAATCAAATATTTTTTTTTAATTTTAGCTCCTTCGCCGTGATCTTGTCCACGCGCTCCGGAAGAAGCGACCGGGCCTTGAGCTGTCGGACATGATTCTCCACCAGGACAATGCCCCTCCGCACACAGCGAGTTCCACCCAGTTGGAGATCGACGTCCTTGGATTCTAGCGTCTGAGCCACCCACCCTACAGTCCTGACTTGGCGCCCATGGACTTCCGTGTGTTCCCGGAGGTGAAGTCGCAATTACGAGGCAGCCACTTTGACAGCGGCGAGGAGCTCATGTCAGAAACGTTGAAGATTGTGTCTACATTCGATCCAGAGTTTTATGATGACATATTCCAGAAATGGATCTCACGCCACAGGAAGTGTGTTGCTACGGAAGGTGACTATATTGAGAAGGTTTAGATGATGACGTCTTGTGTGACGTTAAATGACGCTCGTTTGTGCGCCAGATCACCGTTATGTGTGTTGATTGTTTGTTTATTTTTTAATTCCTGTTCTATGTATGTTTTCGAAATTTTACATATTGATAGGGAAGATTTTATTCTATTTAACAGTGTTTTTATTTTTTGTCTACTATAAGCAAATCTTTAATCTACAGTGTTAGTCCTTTAACTTCTGCGACAACCCTCGTACATGTTTCTCTTAACTCCCATCGATACTTCGGCAAAAAATAGGCCACTGAGCAGCAGACGTGTTTTATGTACTAAAAGTAGAACTCGATAAACTATGATTAGATTGAACCAAAATGAAGAGAAACCAAGAACGTGACTTATCTCAGCAGGCTCGCAGCTGACTATTGAATATTAATAGCACACTATGCTCTTAGTAAGTGCAGAAAAGTGAAGGATTTCAGGCGCGATTAAAAACGTTCAGTGTTCGCAGCGGCCATACCTCTCACAAGTACGTATTTGTTGGGAAAAACAGAAATACGAGGAAGCAATAATTGACTGTCCAAGATTAATATATTCATATTTAATTTAATTCAATGACCAGTGAGCTAATTTGCCCCCAAAACTAAGCATTCGATGCCGATGACAATTCTGACAATTGCAATAAAAATACACGTGGGTCTGCAATGGATCTGTTTATATAAAAATCTTCATCAGTCTCAACATTCTAATTTGGGAATGAAAGCTTGTTGTGAAAGTTTGTAAATTGCAACAACGACAAGTTGACATCTTGTCATCTTAGCAATTTACAAACAGCTGTAATACCTCAGTTTAATAGTCATGAATGAGGGGGTTGTCCTGAATAGATATAAACTTGCTTTTAATCGGATAATGCAATTTACATCAGAAACAGTCAGATCAATTTAATAAAATTTGAGTTGAATATATCAGTATGGGTATCTGAAAGGTAATTAACAAACCATTCTGCTGGTTATTCATGACATCGTCTCATCAAAGCCTCAATAGAGTCATAAATTGCTTTTTGTAATGCAATCTTAACCCGGGACAAGGTGGCATGGGCAATAAATAACATTTCCATTACTTTCCCATGAACAGGCACAGTCAATTCGAGCCTGCAAAATGTTTACATTTGTCGGCGATTTCAATATACAATTAGTTATTTGTGTTGTGTGGCGGCTTTAAAAAATTCTCCCAATTACATCAATTACGTCAAAGTATAATATTATGAAGTTGCATAGTATTCAATTCTGTGATATTTGTATTGCTCTAGCCGTTTATTGCCCAGTCATTTTTTAATAAGTAAATGTTTACTAGAAAGGCAGACTGTATGTCCCCCCAAAACGAAATAGACACTTGACAAAAATCTGACCAGGCTCTACACTGTTCGTCATTCAGTCACACATGAATTCTTTATAAATTTAGGAATCATTGTTTACAATGTTTTGGACCGTATAAGACTGTAGACTGGTAAGAGATGGTTCTTAATACATCTAGGAAACTTATTCGAACATTTCCTTATCATGCAAGTCTGCAGACTGATCAGGGTCTACATTTCAAAGTCGTATAAATTCCGTTTTGTCATGGCGCGTCACATATGAAATACAAATACAATCTTATTACGTATATAGCACCTTAAAACGTTTGCAAGCATTCAGAATTTCCTGTTAAAATTGATATATAAATGTTTCTCAAGAAAACACCTATCGATATTTCAGCAAAAAAAATCGCAACTGAGCAGCAGACGCGTTTTATTTACGTTAATGCAGATCTCGACTTACTATTATTAGATTAAACTATTATAAACAGAACGTGACTTATCCCAGCGTGCATAAAATTGACTATTGCACACTCGCTATACACTTAGTAAACGTGAACACATTCGGGCGAAGCGAGGAAAGTTCAGTGTTCGGTGCGGACATATACCTAGAAATTACGTAATTGTTGGAAAATTTCAGAAATACGGGGATGCATGTTATTTTATTTTGCTAGAAACAGTTATTTCTGAAATCACTATTAAATCTCTACAATTATCAAATTTTATAAAATTATTAAAATAAAGACATTATGAAAAAATAAACAAAAAAAAACAAACAAAAAACTACTGCAATCAAAATACATGTATGTCTGCAATTAATCTGTTCATTCATAGCCAAGAATGACGGGGGTTGCTCTGAATAGAAAAACAATCGAGTTTTCATAGAATGATGCAATGCATATCAGAACTAGTCAAATTAATTAAAAAGCATTTGGTATGAATACATCACGGTACGAAACGTACATGTATAAGGGGAACGACTCTGGTTTACTAATGGCGTCATTTGATCGCAGTTCGCTATGATCGTAATCGTTCTCTTGTCGTTTATCATGTTAAATGTGACAATAACGTCATCATGTGATAGTAACGTTGTATTCCGACATAATATCTAATATCAACACCAATGTTGCCTCCTTGCTTGGTCGGCTTTTGTAATCATTTTAATTTCGTTTTCGTGTAAGCACGTAGGATAATAGTTAACACGGTTGAAAACGATTGATTCGCGCTATATTTGCGCTGTGTATGTCCTATATAATGTCACATAGGTATATATTATATTCATACGGTTCCCCTTGTTCCAAAACACAAGTAGTTACTTTATCACAAATTACTAACTGTACACGCATCTAGAGTAACCATGCATCCCATGTAGCCACTGCGGCGGTTAATGTTGTATTCATCGCAGTGTTAATTTTCTCATGCAATAAAATGCAGACGTACAATCAAAATTATCTTTAACTTTCAATGTCATGCTGTAAATGCGAAAACTTCGTTAATTCGTTTACTTATCCGTACGAAGAAGTTAGATATTGAGTTCACTGACTCAATCGTCATTTTTTAGGTTAAACATGTTCTTTTTGGTTAATGCTAAAGTGGTCCTCTTCGCCCCCTATTTAAAAGCTAGCAGCACTGATTTCAATTCAGTAAACGAAGATAGTCTTATCAAATATAGAATACTCCCATCCCTTCCCATCCTAAATGCGCAATTGGGCCAGAATATTGTATTTGTTTGTGTTTCATTTTGCAAATAACGGATTCATACACTTATATAAAGTCATGTTGCTATTGTACGAGGGGTGATCATGAAGTTCGTGGACAAGTCCTATAATTTAGACATTTAGCGATTAAATAAAAATCTTAGTGGACATATATATTATTGCATGTTTAATACATGTTATAGGGAAAAAATGCATAAAATAAACAGTAGTTTACAAATAACACATATTTTCCTACAACTACATGTATGTACACATGAGCACCGCAGCTCCCGTCATATTTTACGACGTCAACGTCATAATTTTTCAAAGTACTGCCCACCGAATTGCACGCAACAATGATGCCTACATATCCACTGTTGGAATATTTTCGCATAAAATAACTTGTCATAACCTCTTAACACAGATAATGCAGCTGTTTGAAGATCTTTAAAATCCATGAACCGGCGACTTTTTAACTCAGACTTAAGTTTAGGGAATTACGCAAAGTCACAGGGCGCTAGATCTGGTGAATAAGGTGGGTGCTCTAAGATCTCAGCTACGAGATGAATGGTGATAGATGTTTGTGTCTCGATTGCTCTGTGGCTTGAACCGTTATCCTGATGTATGATTATGTTCTCCAAGATACTGTACAGCTCTGGCCGTTTTTGTCGCAATGATGTTACCAAGTTTCTGCGGACCTCATTGTAATACAAAAGCATAAATTAAGGATTGATACAAATTATCGTTATTATTTTATTGTTATTATTATTATTATTATTATTATTGTTGTTGTAATTATTATTATTATTATTATTATTATTATTATTATTATTATTATTATTATTATTATTATTATTATTATTATTTATTTATTTATTTCTATTATTATTATTATTATTATTATTATTTATTTCTATTATTATTATTATTATTATTATTATTATTATTATTATTATTATTATTATTATTATTATTACTTGAGAGTAATACGCTGCGTTGACTGTCACACCGTTTGTTACAGTATGGCACAGCGCAAGACCCTGGTGATCAAAGAACACGATAAACATGTGTTTTCCAAGGGATCTGGATGCCCGAGCTTTCTGTGGCGGCGGCGAATCGGATGTTTTCCGCTGACTGCTCTGTTGTTTTGTGTCGGGGTCATAGTAATATAACCAAGACTAGTCAGTTGTGATTATCCTGTCGAGGAACCTTTGACCTTCCCGTTTGTATCGCTGTCTGTGAGCAACACGTGTGGTCATTTCTAGATCAGACAATAACCGCGGTACCTATCTAGCGCTTACCCGTGACATATTTAGGTCTTTGGTTAAAATCTGCTGTACAAGACCGTAACTTAAATCTGTCATTTCACTTATCTGCCTTATCGTAGTCCTCCTGTCAACATCTTTGACTTCTTTCACAAGACGGACGTTGTTGACCTTGTATTTTGCACTCGATCGACCACATCTCCTATCATCATCAATCTCTTCCCGGCTTTACCGAAACCCTTATGCCACTTAAAAATCAGAAGTCGACACACACCTTTTCCCCTGTTACCCTTTTATTTTTTCTTTTGTCATTTTCGGTGTCATTCCAAGTCGAACACAGACATTATGACAGCCCTCTGTTCAAGACTGACGTTTGACGCTGTAAAATGCTGTTTCCCTGACGACCATTGCCCGTCCGACATGCCAGTATTATGCCAGTACGCGCAAAATTATGAAGTGAACTATTCCATAGAATGTTGTTTAAATAACGATAATTGTGAGCTGCGGTGGTTGGCCTTACAATGGTTTCTATGGAGACCATTTGAGTGCATGAAAATAACATATTAAAATCAACGTCTTTCTAAGTAGTGTACTTTACGTTAACGTTACTTGTGAAAATATTTTTAGCACTTTAGGTTCGAGTATATTCGTTTTATAGGACTTGCCCACGAACTTAATGATCATTTCTCGTAAATTTGGTCTCATTTACAAAAGACAAAGAAAACGATCAATTTTAAGTAAACAGTCTCTTAAAATCGGTAATATTCATTTCGGTAAAAATACGACGAAACTTTACTAAATTGAAACCAACCGATAATATTGGGAGATACTGTGGGATTATCGACCCGATACGCGTCTGACTACGACCAGACACGTGCCTGACTAATACCTGACACGTGTCTGACTTCGACCTGACACCCGTCTGACTACGACCTTACACGTGTCTGACTACGACCTGACAAGTGTCTGACTACGACCTGACACGTGTCTGACTGTCTGAACAGGGATAAGTACCTTGTGCATTTATGGATAATAAATTAACATTATTTGACCGATTATAGCAAATATTTGAGACTGCATAATTGCAAAATCCCTTTAAAACGATTCAGAAATTGAGAGAAAATGTTTTTAAATACAAAATAGACAATAATCAGAGCTGCCAAATTGAGCATGGTCGATGCTGCCAAATTAAGCATGGTAGCAATTTACTGCATAACAATTTTAATGTTGGTTGTTAAATTCAACAATCACTACTGAAAGATATCTTGAAGGAACAAGAAGCTTTTTACCATGATACTGAGTTTGACATTGTGTTGTACTATAAATTTGCTGTTAAGCCATGCTGATGCCGGGCAAGCAAAACGTAAGTCTTAAGTCTTACATTTAGTGAATATTCATTGTATGATTTTTAATTGTATATTTTAATACAAGTACATGCACTTCGTATAAGACTTGATGGTTAAATGTTTATTTCTAAATCTGAAAACCGATAACCGTTTTTTTTTCAATTTGCTATTATCAAATAACTGACGTATATATTTAAAACTGAGGCTGTATTTGACTTGATAATGACCTAACTGTTATAAGTGATTTCTTTAGAGTATACCTTATTTAAAACAGTATTTAACACTTGTGTATAGTTTCTTTTTTTGCTTTTATTTTTTTTAAGATTTGTAACTCTTAAGATTTTTATAACCAAACTGTTTCTAGCAATATAAAATCTCGAAATATAGATATATATGTAAAAATATTTCTTAAAAATTTAAATGGAAATACATGTTATTTTACAATTGTTTTGTAAAATCTTGCAATCGATGTATTATTATTATTATTATTATTATTATTATAATAATAATAATAATAATAATAATATTATTATTATTATTATTATTATTATTATTTTTTAATTAATTAATTATGTAAAAAATAATGCAAATTGTGTATTATTTTACATAAAAGTAAACATAATCTCAAAGCCAAACAAATGTGGAGGCAGATCCTAGCCAACTATGCTTAAGACTGACGCAGTACATACATGTACCATCCGTACATTAAAAAAAAATAGTTCAAGTTTGCATATTTGCTGTCCCCTCCCTAGCCGCGGCCCCTCCCTCCGTGTACACACACAATGATTGACATTCTGCATGGTTTGCAAATGAGCAAATGACCATCAAGGGAGGTAACTGAAACTTAAAATACACTGAAATTAAAATACAAACTGTGAGTGTCTAAATAAATGCTGACAAACGTTTACAAAAATGAGTTTATTTTAATACATTTGAAGGTCTTTTAAGAAAATGGTTTTTTATTGTATTCAATTAGTTTGCATGAAAACTTGCTGCACTAAGTGACGTTTTAAATTGTAAATGTAATGATTTGAAGCAAGCTAAGAAAATTATCATAATACAACAAATGATTGAAATGGCGGTAAGGGTTCATTGAAACATATAACAACAGCGATAATCAGCGAGCGCAAAACCCTTAGCCAATATCTACTTTGTGCTTACTGAAAATTTTAACTTTAATACAGTAAAATGGTTTAAATTATTTTTGAGTTGATGACATTGCAGTATTTTCAAATTTTCTAAACATTAAATCTCAAAACGTTGCGAATCTGAATTCGTATTTATAGGTCGATTTACTAAATATTTTGTTTGGACATTAAATTGTGAACGCCTAGAGTTTGTTAATGATCTGTTAAGTGCTGGATCTGGATTTTCACTTTTCGCGATATCCCTAAGAGTAAAGTAAACAGAACTTAAGTGGACGAACCTATTCCTTTGTTTTTCAAGCAATCATTGACTGTCATACAATTTTTTCCATCAAAGTCATGATGATTTCGAAAACGAATAGCACACTTTGCTTTTTAACATATTTCCTTAATATTATAAATTTATATGAGCAATTAAATTACAAAACTACTTTTAGCTTTACTGCTGATTTGTCTATACCTATATATGGTCAATAAGGCAACGACTATTTTTATTATAAATGAAAATTAAACGGTCACCTGCTGAGTTGAGCCTGACAGTTTAATTTGCATAGATAGAAGCCCCAAAAATAAAAAAAATAAAATAAAAGGAAAAACTAACAGATGAATGAACTAACGACGTGAAAGAACGCAGATTAATACAAATTAATGCAAAATGTAAGATTAAACAAAATTTATAGGAATATGAACATTATGGACAAACCACCTTTATCACCAAAGCCTCTAAATTCTAAAACTGCTGAAAATAATTTTCATCACTTTCTGTGAAAAACGACAACTGTTTTTGATATAGTATTTAGCTTTTATCTCAGAAAGGGAATATCAACATAAGGCGTGTTGAGGACATCTGAAAAGAAAATAACATCATCATTACGCTAGGTTTGCTTTACATAGACTTATGAAAACATCCATTAAGCCATCTGTCTTAATAAAAATAACATATTAATATTTTCTCATGCATCCTCACGGTAGTTTCCTCCCCTTACATTAACAGTTACTACAGCCTTTTAAATGTCCGAAATCCTCTGAAAATTATATTTATCAATTGCGGTGAAAACCAGTAGTTACTTCTATTACAGAAACTTTAACCACTCTCTACATAATTTCAAGAAAACCACACAAAATTATGTTAATTACTTACAGTAGTTACTTCCCCTTAGAATAACAGTGACCACAGCCTCTAGAATTTCAAGACAACTGCTGATTATTATGTTTATCGCTTGCAAAATAAGTTTACTTTACAGTAATAACCTCGATATCGCTGAAAATTATTATATCACTTGCAGTAGTAATTTTCCCTTACAGTTATAGTGACCAAACCTTCAGAATTTCAAGGAAACGGCTAATAATTATGTTTATCACTTGCAGTGAAGAATGGTAGAGTCGGCGGCTTAAATGCAGCTACTGTCCAAAATGGTAAAGTTCACTTCAAGAACTCAGTCACTGCGTCAGTGGAACTTGGTGGTATACAGTCAAGTGTTGAATTGACCAGAAACGACCCCAAAGTTGTCAGCAAGAGACCGTCCCATCCACAGTCTGTAAGTCAAATACATGTACTTCTTATGTTTTTTTATGTTGGTGTCCTTTTGCATGCAACATTGAGCTAATGAGTGGGCTGGAGTTATTTCATCAGGACAACTTGTACTTGTTTGTTCATATGAGAACTTTATTATTATTATTATTATTATTATTATTATTATTATTATTATTATTATTATTATTATTATTATTATTGTTAAAAGATAAGAAAACGACCTTTACTTAAAGCACAATAATTGATGTTAATTGCAAGTATTATTCATACGTTATACACACAATTTTCAAGACCTGATCATGAAGCATGTTACCATATCAACAAAACGTTCTTCACATACAAATCAACTAAAATTGAGA
>JAZAYU010001552.1:0-29966 GCA_038501625.1 Corbicula japonica | reverse complement strand
CTCTAATCAGGTGTCTGTGCAACCGGCCAGTTGAGCACACGATTGCGAAAACTCATTACAATAATCAAAACTTCCAATTATCAGGCAAGACAGCAACCGTTTATACAGTTTTCCAAGTTGCTGACAGTGTTTTAATTTTAAAATACAACATAAAGACTCACCATCAGTTTTGATTCATCGCCGATCATCAAAATATACACGTTTTTTTACATGCTACAGCACGAGTAAAACCCAGATCAGCGTACACAAATGTACTCAGTACTGTATATAAAACACAGAACACGGTCCAAGACAATGGTCTATTTTAAGCCCTTTAAAATATTAAGTAATTGTTTATTACGGGTAATTTTTCGCATCAGATCTATTTCAAAGGACAATTAAATTCATTGAATATGAACCACTATGGTTTATTTTTAAGCGGCCCTGTAATATACTTTTTAAATACTTTATTACCGGTAATTTCTTTCCATCAGAATTATTTCAAGGGAAATAAAATTCCTAGGCTATGAACCGCTTAAGTTAGACATGTTTTTCGTGATCTGGTTTTAATAAATTTCTCTGTACAGGGTTAGAACTGATGTACAAGGTGCGTGTGTGGTGCATAACAGCGACACTGTTATCTCAACCTCGTTACAATCCGTCTGCGATTTGATTGGTCGCACGGTTAAACCGCTCTGTGATTTGATTGGTCACACGGTTCTAACCGTGAAGCGCTTAAGCGTGCATCGTGAAACGTGAACCGCTCAGCGTGTACCGTGAAGCGTTTTGCGTGCGTGTCACGCCGATCAAAACCGATTTTACACGGAACCGAATCGCAGGCTTAGCTGTAACTATTTTTTCTATTGTTCATGCACTTATTTGACTATTTGTGCAAAGTTTGATGGAAGTGCATAGTGCCGTTTGAGAATTTTTTTTATATTTTTCTTATTGTCCATGGCAAAACAATGGCGAAAGACTCAATACCTTAAATAAATATCCTGTAATTCATTTTCTAAAACGAGAGAAAAAACAAGAAGAAGATACCAGTCGGTAATCAGCTTATCGTATAGTACGTTACCGATATCTCAACAGTCACGTGACAAACGAAATAGTATAAATATGATTTGTCAGCAATAGTTTTACAAAGGGGCGTCCGTGGCCGAGTGGTTAAATTTTCCGACTGAGAATCACTTGCCCCTCACCGCTGTAAGTTCGAGACCTACCAGGGTCAAGATCTTTCATGTGAGGAAGTTAACCCGCTAGCTTGCGGAACGTCGGTGGTTCTACCCAGGTGCCCGCTCGTGCCTGAAAATTGCCCGGAGGGGCACCTGGGGTCTTGCTCCACCATGGAAAGCTGGCATGTCCACACCATAGTGTCCTCGTTCAGAGGCGGGAGGGACATAAAACTGGGAAGTAACAACAAGAACATAGTTTTACAAAATGTGGCATCTTCAGGTTCTCCTAATAAGATTAGATAACTGAAACATCATTTAATTTTCTATATTTTCCAAAAGGTCATTATATACACGTACAGAATAAGTGTCTCGTAACTGTCTACTAATTCGTTATCACTTAATACTTATTATCGGCCTTGTGTAATGTTCTCATTCTAACATATTTGTGACACACAATTATCGGGTCCTACATGTGAACATGCAATTATTTAGTTATCCTAGATA
Organism: Corbicula japonica; assembly: GCA_038501625.1. Lineage (NCBI taxonomy): Eukaryota > Metazoa > Mollusca > Bivalvia > Venerida > Cyrenidae > Corbicula > Corbicula japonica. The sequence continues at coordinate 28,308 of JAZAYU010001552.1, read as the reverse complement.
TTTATAAACAGTCCTGGTATTCAAACATCAATAATTCTAATAGGCTTTCATCGCATAGTGTCTATAAACACGAATTCAGTATGGAAAAATATCTTAATTGCATACAGGTAAATAAATATAGAATATCTTTAACAAAATTTAGACTATCCTCACATGATTTAGCTATAGAAAAAGGAAGACATACAAATATACCGCGAAATGATAGAAAATGCTTACAATGTAATATGAATACTGTTGAAACAGAATATCATTTTCTCCTCGTCTGCCCAAAATATTCAGAAATACGAAAACGATTTTTCAAACCTTATTATTGTCACTGGCCAACGATACAAAAATTTGAATCAATTATGTCATCGAACTCTACTAAAGTTATTAACAATCTGGCTAAATTTTTATATATTGCTTTACAAATAAGACAGATTAATTAAAAGCGAAAAGAAACCGAACTCGTATTGTATTGTAATGTGCTCTATATATGTATCTATTAGTTTCTCAGAAAATTTACTTTTTATTTTGATACTGATTTTGCTTTTTGCATGCGCTATCGTATATTTGAGTGTATTATGTGGCTATAAATTTGCTTTATGCTATTTAATGCCAATAAAGTTATGTTATGCTATGTTATGTTATGTTATGTTATGTTATGTTATGTTATGTTATGTTATGTTAGAGCACTGTATTGAATAAAATGCACCAACTCTTCGTTATATATTACTTACTCAAATGATATTGTTCAAATTATCGTAATCGGCCAACATTTCTAAAAAAACAATTTGTGGTTTGTTCTTGACGATAAATAAGCAAGCGCTCTCCTTGACGTAAAGTAATTGCTATGAGGTTTATAAAATTTGAAAATTGTTTATGATAATTCAAGCAGAGCAAACCATTATTACCATTTATAATATAATCAACATTTAATATTTATACAGATGCAATTTTATGTGTACTTTGAATTTATAAAAAATCTTGCAGGCGCATGGCTAAAAAGCAAAGGAATTAAGGCATGTTTTTTTTTCATAAGCCAAGTAATAGAGCAACAACCTACACGACATTGAGACACCGTTAACTCGTGATAAACTTAGGTCAGTAGGGTTAGATCAACATGCCACTCAGCGAAAATAACAGTGCTGTTCCGATAATATCATCGATAATGCTGCCCAACGATGTTTTAAATTTTAACCATGCTCGGTTGCTGCGTGTTCAGGGAAAATAAAAGGCCTATAGAAACAGTTCAATCACATTGTAACTGTAGCTTGTACAGTTATAATCTTGGCATCTTATCTAATTTATTGACGTGTTAAATAACATGTGGTCAGACTCTCAACATGTGGGACCATTAGCTAATACCAAGATACTACCAGATGTGAATATTTCTTGAGTGGCATAATATGTTGTATTTAGTATTGCGATTCGTTAAGGTATGATCAGATTGTGAAATTTGAGGTGTAGTTGCATATAATTGATAAATGAATATACGCACATTTACTAAAAAAGTAAAACAATACATATTAATCGCGCAACTTTAAATACTACAAAATAGATCATCCTTTCAACAAAATATATGATGTTTTGTATAGTTTACAAAATAAATAACATACGCCTTTAGTCCATTTAAAGGAGTTTTACGCTTATTTGAAAAGTGTAGATCCAGATTAACCAACAAATTCCTAGCGCCTAATCATGATATTCTTTGCGCATTTTTTGGAATAGGCTATATCAGATCAAGAAGCGAACAGTGTAGATCCATACAGATGGCACAACCAGCTGATCTGGATCTACACTATTCGCACATGAGATAAAACCCGTATATGTTGAGGAAGGGTTAACGTCACCAAGTTTTCTTCAAAGCGAGGTATATTGTGTAAATATGATTAAACATTTACTTTCCTGATGACTTAGTATGATCTACCTTTTTATGTTAGAGTTATATAGAATGTAAGTGTTGTATTATCGATTGTAAGTATTTAGAGCGGAACAAAACACTATACAAGTTAATTGTAAAAGCCTTGCGTTGAGGTCTGATAATAATTCCAGACGAAAACACAGTATTTTACAAAGTCTGACTTTATATTCTTTCAAAATCAGACAAAAAATCTGTTTGAACCTATGACAAAATCGTGCTTGCACTTTAAGCAACCTTTTCAATCACCAACGAAATGGGAGAAAATTTGATAATGTGGATGCGCATTTGATTTAAGATAGCAGATTATAATTTGAAAATTCACAGCTTTAATTGTAAATATTGGTTACTACATCAGATGGTATTGATTTAGACTGTTACGTGTTTATGTGGAAAAAACCAACTGATCTTCAACTTTGTAAACGAAGCGTTCAACAAGCAGATTTGTGGTGCATTTTAATGCATGAAGTTTATACAGATACAACATCTTTTTATTCAAAATGTGCTTTGATGTATAGAGTAAAAGGATAAATGTGTTCCGTCTTTGAGCATTACATTGTTTCTGATACCTTTGCCTGAGTAACCGACCTGCTAACTTTGTAATTTGATTCGATCCATTTAGGCTTCGGCTCAGCAATTCTATGATTCCTGGGGTGAAGTGTGTTTTTGTTAAATGTATGTCATGGATGGGGATCAGCTAGGAAATCCAGACGATTTGGGAATGCTTCGACATTTTTCTTTATTTTAGCGATCTTTGAGTACATTGTTAACTAAAGATAATAATAATATTATTATAGAGAACTATATCATCGAATATGTAGTATCAATAACTGAGTAATTTAAACAATACCCTGCTTCAGTAACCACAATCTTAAAGTATACTTAAGATCATAATTGTAAACTCATCGTCGAATATGTAATAAACTTATATTTACAAGTTAAACAATGCTATGCTTCAATGTCTGATGAAAATGGTGTGTTTATTGTTCCTCTTTTTTTTCCCTGGCTCTGCTCTGCTTCTGATCATGCCTCTTAAACTGGGCCGACGCTTACCTATGACATAATTTATAAATTAAATACTTAAGGTGACTCGATACCTTTAACAGCGGAATATAAAAGTTGTCCGATCATTTTAAATTTTGACATGTTGATAGATTTGACGTCCGCGTTGTATAGCAATGTCTGTTTTCTTTGGGTGTCAAGCAAGTCATCGGCAGCGCGCCCTATGAGCGTTCTTCTGGAATCATCACGCCGATTGCTTATTTGCGTACAACTTTATTGTTTGCCATCCAATATTTATCCCGTTAACTGTGTTGTGTTGAGAGTAAAAATATCATTTTGCCTATTGTATTCTTTTCATTTTATTCATGACAAATGATTTGAATATATGTTCCATCTGGCCTAAACGGCGGAAACAACGTTCAGTTTTTGCTGATGATTTTTCTCAAAAATTTTGCAAAACAAATATTCGGTACAGTGAATGTTTTTTTTTGTAATTTTGATATCATTTTTATGAAGTTCAAATGCATTTAATAAATAAAAGGCGTTAACCTTATTGGGTTACTATTTTTTGTTATTTTTCGTGGTGACACACGGTTTTGAAACTGATCATTTTATTAACCATGCTCTCTCTTTTTCTCTAAATCTTGGCCGTTAGGGGAGACTATCTTCTGAATGAGGCAATCCCTGATATGCGTATTTCTCTTTTTCATACCAACACGTTTAAGTTTTTTGACAAAACAAAACTGGAAAAAGCTTGAAAATCGCAATTATGTCGGGAAAATGGGACGTTTCAAAAAAGCTTATGATAAATATGTCGTCTCCTTGGCCGTAAAATGTTTCTTAACTCTCGTCAATTACAAGTGTCCACTTCCATTTGAAATATTTCCCAACTGCAAATGACAGACGGATGAGTTTTCGTAAGAGTAAGAAGAATTGGCATGTATGGTTTCTAAGGAATGTCATATTATCGCTACTTAAGTCATACTCACATCAAAGATTATTAATCAGTTCGTTATAGTCAATTTCTGAGCAAAGGTGGGTGCATAAAAATGCAGTTTTGAACATAATGCTTTATGAGCAAATGGTGGTTAATATATAAACCAAGTAAGTTATTTCAAAAATCCGACTAAATATTTAAAAGTAATTTATATAAACCATTTACAATGATTTATAATGACAGCCACATGAAAAATTCTTTAAAACCAAAGACATGTGTTTGTTTTCTCTCCTTATGATTACAATGTTTACCAAGAGCAACTTCATTAAGGATGTTCGCTACCTAAGATAACACATGCATGCTCACTAGACTCTTTTACTGCAGACGTTCTCCAAAGCTGTTTTTCTACGACACAAAGTTGTTTGAGGATAGTCATCTTAGAAATGTTGCCAAATGTATTGTTAATTTTAGTGTTCAACACTCTTAAGAAACAAAAACTCTTAAATGAATGATAATATGTCATTTAGTATACCTAAATGACTAAATATTTTAACTTAGAATTATACACATCTCAGAGAATATAAATAAATCAATACCTAATGGCTTATGAATAAGCATTATACGTTGACATTTAAGCGTCAATCAACATCATATCTTAGCAGCATTACCAAATTCGTGGTCTATTCACAAAGTGCAAAGCCGTTACCAGTCTGTCATCTGGTTTATGTTTCAATCCCACTAAAAACGTACAACCACTACTTCCTGTTAAAACCGGTTGTCATGATGTCTTAAAATATATGAACAGGATAATCTACTAATACACCTGAACTATTCGCAAAACCACATACATTTATTTTAGTTACCTTGTTGCGTTTAACTATAATATATGTTAAATTATAAATTTAAATGTTAAAATTGCAATCGCTTATAATAAAGATAAAACTGTTTCATAATTAATTATAATAATATTTTACCTTAAGCTTGTCATTTCATTAGATGAAATGGAACTTTGTAAGCAACTAAAGATGTTAACTAATCTTAACACATCTCGGTTGGGTTATGAAGGAACATGGCCCGTAATGGAAATGAATATTACTGCTCTCACCACTAAGCCCCTGTTTGAGCGCAGTTCATAATGTACACAGGTGAAACGTACACATTTCGATCTATTCCAAAATTATATTAATCATGCATACCATAGTTATCATTGCGATATTTTAATATTAATAATACTTTGTGAACCAATGTAAATAGTTTTGACCTCAAGTAGAAAGCAATCATATATAAAATCGTGTTGATTTTCTAGCTATTTACGTTTATGTCTGGATGTATGTAAAGCCCCGGTCACAACCCGCCGTGCGTCTTTTTTGACCGTACGTGTTCTGCGGAGGCTACGTTCACTGCGTGTTTTGGTCGATCGTGGCAAAAGCAGAGAGGACGCACGTTACACGCAAGGTGTGAGTTCGTGGCCCGCACGCCACGTCTAGGGGTAAAAGGTTGCGTGCATCGTACGTTCCGTATGTGGTAAGTGAGTTGTGCGTGCTTACAACGCAAGATCTCCGTGCGATTTCCATGCCAACGTACGGAGGCCGTACGGCTCACGTACGGTGTTCTTACTCGCTCGCCCGTTGTAAGTGCGTGCAAGTGCGGCGAACGTAAGTTTATTTTGGTCGCGGTTGGGTGATATATATAAGGACGAACTATCGATACTCGAAATATTTTACATTCCGCAGAGGTCCGTGCGCACACCGCGCGTTGTAAGTGCGCAGCACGTACTTGCTCTGTACGGTCCGCCTGAGTTCTGTGCGCGTTTTGGACGGTTGAACTGAGGAAGCACGGACCACGCACGGACCACGCAATGACTCGCAAAGGCAGTGCGTTATGCGCTCTAGGACGTACAGGGCACGCACGTCAACCGTACGGGTAGTGAATCCGTAGCCCGCACACAGCTCGAACGCAGAGAAAGTTTTGCATGCACTAAAAATGCTACGGCGTCTCTGCGTGCTCCCAAATCCGTACGGAGGAGGTACTCACCACGTACGGATCCCTGAATTTGGTCCACGTTTTTGCACGTAGACAGCACGCACTTGCACGTACGGCGGGTTGTGACCAGGGCTTAAGACTGTGCCATATAAAGCTTGTTCCTCACGAAACATTTTTATGCGGTCTTATTACATGTACAAAAATAATAACAATTCTGAAATATGTGTATCCTTATTACATGGTGAAAGCTTCAAAACTTATAGTTTTACCATATCCGTTACAATGTCCGAAATTCACGAGCTAGCTTACATGTATCTATTATATCTACAAAAAAATGTTGCATGCTTGGGTTGGGTGAAATAGGATCACGGCCAGGAATTGAATTAAATGGTATGGCTCGAATAGCCCCTTGCTAAGCGCAACTCAATATCTTCAGAAGTCAAAAGAACACAAAGTAATTTCGGTCTATCGCGAAAAATAGACAAAGTGTCCATATAATAGATATTGTGGAAACTTTATTGCAATTATAAGATAAATGAAAGGTTCTCAGAAAAAACTCATTGAAAGCAGTAATATAAAATCAGTTATAAAATTTTAGTATTCTAGCTATTAGCGTACATGCTCCAGCGTGTGTCAGACTGTGTTATATGAAACATGTTGCTTGCGAAAAGTTTCTTCTGGGCCATTTAAAAATTCATTTAAATGAGTCTTTGCTGACGACATGAACTTCAAATTATGCCATATCCTTAAAATAATAAAAATGCGTTTCATTAATTCGCACATAATACAAACACGTGAACTTAATTAATATTTTATGTGTACATTTCATAATCATGAGATATCGCAAAAATATTAAACTATTTCGACACTGAAATTAAATACACATTTACTCGACATCATTTACCCTACTGGGATTTGATGAGTTTAAAATATTTTCCGTAAACGGCTACACAAAAATAAAATAAAAGAGAAATAAATAATATCTATTTTGCTTCTTTTTTCAGCTTTTGTGTTGTATTGCTGTTGATAGAAAGTTAACAAACTATTTTGAATTTTATGGAAGTTCTTAACGTCTGTCAAACTAAGGTGAATACATTTTGTAAATGTATAGTTATGCGACAAAGTTTACATTTTAAGCGTACGGACGAAATAATGCTCTAGTTACCAAGGACACACTAAAACAAAAGATAATAATCTTTAAATCCCCAACACTAACACTTAACACTTGTCTACAATTTGTTGAAGTGGTTTGTAGAAAAAAAATCTGATTTATATAAACGTTAAAAAACATTTTCATTCCTAATTTCGGTTTCAACGTTAAAACTGTCTGTTGTGTTATAATAAAACATATAATAATTTTGTTACAGTAATTACAGTTTGTGCGAGTTCAAGTAGAATATACTTTCTTCAAATTTGAGCAAGCGAATGAAAGTGCTTGGAATCAACATTTTTAACCGGACTATCTGAATGATTAAGAATAAGGGTGATGCCTTCAGAAGAGAAAATCTGCTTTTAGTTCTGCCCAAATTTATATAACTTTTAACGTAATGATTTTGATAATTATATTTTATAATTAAATTTTAGAACAAAAACATAATAAATTATTTGTAGAAAATAATGATTTTATTCGTATGACAAATCTTGTTGATATTAGCATTGCAATTGTATACAATAAAGTAAAGTGTATGAAGAGTTTGTAGTCTTTCCGTTTAGTTAAATATATAATAATTATTTAATATAAATCTGTTTTCTGATCTTAGCTTTGCGTCTTTTAGTATGCTTCATTTAATTATTTTGTTTCTTTAATTAGCGTGATTAGTGCGTACACAAGATACTAAAAGCGGAGATTGATATTCCTGAAGATTAAGGTTAATTTGATGCTTATCTCACAGAGGTCATTTAATAACAGTAGGGGTGCAAATTAATGGGTGTTTGGTCAATGATTCTGACAGCATGCCCAGATGTTTTTGACTGCTCTCGCAAACTTAATAGCTTTACAGTTCCACCTACTTTCTCGGTCAATCAAAAGCCTTCATTTCATTCAAATCCAAGAAATTTAATGGCATTATTTGGGTTTCCCATTACTTCCTGTTAAATCTGACCAATTTGATGATTAAATCTGGCAGATTTAATGGTTTAATGTGTCAGATTTCCTTCAGTTTTATACACTCAGTAATAAGAACTATATCGCTTAATTTCTTGTATTGAATAAAAAACTTTACAAAGTTATATTTTGTGTTACAAAAAATATCACTGAAATAAGTATTAATATTTTGTTACACTTTTTCAAGTTATTAGCACAGAATCATAATTTTCGAACACACAGTCTTTTAAACATCCGTTACAAACTTTGTCCAATTATGTTTAATTTTATTAATAAAATTGAAATCATGTGTCATGCATACCTCACATAGCTAATTAAATGATACAAATAAGAGTTCCCAGTGAAACTAATAAAGAAAAACAATTCATATCTCAATTACCCACTTGTTTTTAGAATACAATGAAATTTAGCATTTTTAAAATTAGTTTAATGTTAGTTTAATGTTGTATATAATTTCTTTTTATAAAAAAGTACGTTCAATCATAAGAAATCATTAATAAATAATTCTAAACATCCGTTCCCAATGAAGTATTATGATTTACACAAATCTCATGTGCTTATTGCTTACTGATAAGTTGCACTTAATTCTGCAGTTTCTGACAATTCTAAGAATATGTTTAAGAAAAATTTATTATCTGTTAAACTGAAATCCATGTTTACACAAAATAAAATGAAGCCCGAGTGAGCTTTGAATTTTCTTGTCAGGGTAGGGTTTTAGAAATTTTAAATTTTAGAAAATTTAACATAAAATTCTTCCTCACTTATCTCGGTCGAATTTAATTTGTTAAATTTTCAAATTCTGAACTATAACCTACACTTATACATTTTAATGGAAATGCATATCAGAAAGCATAAAAGATATTGACCTCACATCAAGTTTTTCAATACACAACAATGGTTAAAGACCGACATTGTAATGGTAATAAATCAGTTGTCAGCTTCGCGCAGAGTTCAAGGAGGGATGCTATAGAGTCAGTTGGAATGTGTTTATGGTTATTTATTGCTTTATAACTGCACTGGTTAATCAGCTAAAGATACGCCATGTTGTTATACCACTGATCAGGTCGAGCTCTTTGGTCATGATGTTCTAAACACTAGCTTTAGAGAAATGAATTTAACATGTATCGGCCATGTTATCTAATTGTTATAATATCCATCTGGCTTCAATTATCGGCAATTTCATGATCTGTACCACAAAATAATAGATGATCATTAACTATTGAGAATATTTCCTAGTTTCGATTTCAACCTTCGTTAAACTATAGTTTGGTTTCGAAACTGTAAAATGCACTGCCGTATGATTTGGTATTTACTTAATACTGGTAATAATTGTGTATGCACATGATAAATATGCTGAAAAATAAAAACAACCCTGAAATCAAAGAAAGCTGTAATGTTCCATTGTGTTGTGCATGAAGAGATTTTAAACATAGTAAAAATATATTAAAGGATATGTATTAAGATTTTAAAAGTTCATTTAGCATCCATTTACATTTCCTGTTCCTAAAATAGCAATGTACTTGAATTGTGAATTACATTTATATTATTTCTTTTTTTGCATGAAATCAATAGCAGACAATTAATGGTCACTTTAAAACTGTAGGATACACGTATCAACTAACTGAACGGAACGTTCGGATCCTGTTATGTGTAAAGCTATCAAGTTTGTAAGAGATTCTTCAAACATCCTGGCATCTTGACACCCATTAACAGCACCCCACTGTTAGTAAATGACCTACATGTATGTGCATGCCTATTCAATAAGCAGTGATAGGCGAGAACGTCATCAACACGTGTTTTACGCACCGCGTGGTACACAAAAAGCCAAAGGTCTAACAAACAACTTTGAACAATAATGGCAGATAGTAAACAAGTTTACGCTGGAAAATGGTCAGAAGGCTAGGCTTTGTTTACTGAATTTATGAACAAAATATATATATACAGTAAATTATGTGTTATATCTTTTTGATTATATAAAAATGATAAAATAGTTTAGATTCTGGTATACCAAAGAAGTAATTTTAAATTTGGTTCCTTTCATAATCATAGCTTTACAACAATTAACGCCTTTGGAAACGAATAAATATTAATTTATTTCGCAGTAAAAGTTTTATAAATTTTCAAAACTATGGAACAAATTTTCGTTAAAAAAACGTTTAAAACGTCGTTTTGGCATATTGCACCTTAATTTTTTTAATGGACCAAACTAAAATTAATAAATACAGGCAGGCAGTTGTTTTCTTCTTTTCTGCATAATACCATTTCCAGATGCAATATTGGGCGTTTTGCATAGAAATAATACGCAAATGAGGATTCAAGTAAACCGCCGCTGTGTGGCGGTTGTTTTTCGAAATTGTGTGAGCATAATATTTATAAACATTTGTGCACTGCTCTGTGGGTTTTTAAAATTTATAAATAGATAATACAGAACAAATCCGACTGGTAGTATCTTGAATATCTTGATAACGGTTTCTTCAAACGTTACGCTATTGATGTAGCAGGTTTTCGTAACTCATAGACACACCCTTCTGTTTCTTTCTGATTTAAAACTACTGTGGACTAGTATTATAAAGTGGGAGTGTTGCTTAATCATTTATTTTTCCAATTTAGTCAAAAATTCACATGCGTTTTGAATTCTAAAATTCCTCAACATTATAATAATTCGTACGCTGCTTGTTTATATGAGGATTGAGACAAATTATAACATACATATTGTATTCCGCCAGAATGCATGGCATATTATACCAATATTTAAACTTAAATGGTGGGGTATCGTTATTGATAATATACAAAAACTTTAAAACACGAGTCTTGTGAAAAGTACAAGAACCACTATAACTGTTGAAACAAGAAAATTGTTGTTCAAGCGTCAGGTGCGCTTTACCCATATTTGTACACTTTATATATGAAACACGTTTATTTATAATTTCAATTTTAATGATTATTTCAACGAGTATATTGTAGCATTTATGCGACATGATGAATTATATTCACATGTAAATTATATAAGTATTTAACTATGTCAATATTATATCAAAACTGTCCCTTTTACAATATTTTTCTAATATGTCTTATTACTTATCGGTATTTTAGAACTTTATCGTAAAACGTGATGTTAGACATATTTTTCGACCATATGCAACTGAAACTGTTTTATTTAATTAACACATATTATATTCACAGGGTGTCTACATTAAACATATCAAGCAATCAAACATTTACATTTTAGCAACAATCATGTAATTTATTCATTCACAGCCGAGTGTGATAATAGATTTTACACAGTTCCGTTCATTAACACATGGTCACTAAAAACATATTTATAAATTTCTAAAAATAGCGTTTAAAGATTTTTCTTGAAGTAGTACACATTCATGACAGTATCACAATTTCTCAGATATATGGAAAGTGCAACTCAATATTTAAATACAAGTATAATGCTCAACAACGTTCAAAGGGATATATAATCGAAAACAGCACTGAACAAATTACGATAGCGGTGTGTATTTTGTTTTATGAACATTTTATAAATAACATTTTTTTATGTTTTCGTGGTATATTAACTTTTAAATCAGAAATAGTTAACATCTATGAAGAATGTTTATGTTGTTAGCAAGTAATCTCTGGCTCCAACCGCAGTGTGACAATACAGTTATCTCATCAGACATGTGCCATTCATCTTAAAAACCACTTGCATTTTACAATTCCAATCTACACATGCCTTATTACGGTAATGACAGTTCAGTTGGACAGAAAATTGTTAGCAGGAGAACACTTTCAATGTGTAACTCTGCGCTAAAATATGAAAAACTAACTCTTTGAATTGCTATTATTTTCTCTAAAACTTCTGTTTTACCATTCCGTGTTTCCTGACCAACAGCTTGAGTAGAAGGTTTTATATTTCATGTTACTCAATTTTTGTTTTACTCAAATCGGCAAAAATCAAAGGTATCATTGGTGCTGTTCTAGGTTGTGCCACTTTAAATTTATATTGAAGGTTGTTTGTTTGCAACTGTTCTATTAACCTTCCACCAACTTCCAACGTATTGTCGATGTCAACTTGTACTAAAAGCTGTCTGGTCTGTAGTTGTTACATGAGAGACAAGAGGTTTTAAAGTTCTTCATCGACTGATCTTATCATTTACATTACAACATGGCATGCCATCAAGTTTAATTGAAAATACAACAGAATTTCTCAAAATTGTTGACTTTTGTTATGGAGATTGACTTTCGCTGTATCAGGGTTAGTTGGGCCATTCAAACAGAAACATAATCACTTTTAAGTTTTTCAATGAACAAAACGAATCTGTCAAAATTTACACAAAGATATTTCAGAAATCGTCTGATACCAGTTTGTGTTATTTGTCTGGATTTGTTTGTTTCGTGTTCGCACTGTGTGAGAGTCTATCTAGCATTCGCTTGCATTCTCGTGACGTTGTGACAGCACATGTAAAATATTGGTGCTAAGCAAACATATAACTTGAATATAAACATGTGACAAAGAACTCTAAAATAAGCTACAAGACACATTTTTATTTCAAAGCGCAAAATTAAATATTATTGTAAAAAAGCATGTAAAAGTCATTTTAACTGGCCGTTAAAACAATTGTTATCGATTCAAGTTTAAATATGTTTCTGACTTACATTCGTTTGAAAAGGGAACATAAGTCAAACACCAGCTTATAATATGCGTACTGAAATTAATCAATTTCTACTTAAAAAGGTGTAATGAATGGATATTAAACAAAGACACAAATGGGTTTAAAGCAGTCTATTCACAGTTTAGGGTGTAAAACGTCAGTGGATTAAACCAACTTAGGCCGTTTGTTTTGCCTCCAGGTTCTCATTTTCATTCATTGTTAGTGACGCCCTTTATGAAACTGACCACAGTAAAATAAATAAAAGTTATTTTCTGTTCTGTTTTGGATGCATCCATCCTCAATATTAACTTTACTTTTTGTACTAAGCTCTGAGAAGTTTGATCGAATTATTGCAAAAACCTAACAACTGGAATATGATAAGATATACACAGTGGATATAGTTTTTTATGAAACTACATTTCAGTTGTCAGCCGTCAAAGTCAATTACAGCACTATCAACTGACTTGTGTTTATTAAAGTGCGCAAAGTGTTCTACCCTTCAAATGAAATATATACTAGTATGTGAATTAATTAACCGTTAAGTCAGTCAAACTTGTTGTAAAACTAGGATGATAATTTCAATATTGTTATTTTCTATTGTGATGCGAAAGCATGATAAATAACTAACAGTTACATTTTGTGTATGCCGGTATTTCGATCGATATTGTATCGGATTGGAATCAGGTGATTTTTGCTGTCTTGTGGTAATCTTCCTGAAATAACTTATTTCTTTTGAAAGTTTAAAGCCAGTGTTGAATAAACAGTTACTCTCTAGAATAATATGAATATGATTTTGGTCTGTCGAGGGTGGGGATGCTTTATTTTGATACTTGAATTAAAAATAGATTCGCAATATTTGGTCTGTAGTGATATTGCACAGGTTTTTGGAAACAAAAGATGCTTTTTTGTATTGCGTTCTATTTATGATTAATATTGATTGATACGTCATACATTGTATGAGTAAACAGTGGAATATGAATCTAACCTTTATACTGAATGCCCTACTAAACAGTTTGATGGCTTTTGGTAGGTAACTTTTAGGTAACCACTAGGAGGTTGCGAGATCGAGTTATAATCACATAGACATGACAGACGATATTTCTGAATTCTCTATTATTTGTGTTTATTCTGTTAATACAACTTTTGTTACATGTAAGGGCAGGGGTTAAATAATTCAAGCAATGTTACATTTCTTACTAAAATATTTTACAAGCTGATCCATTTGTCCTATGATTTCGATTCGTGTATAGGCTTATCAGCTAAGTTGGAACTCCGATAAATTGCGATTTCGAAGCATTTCTCCGTCAGGACGGCCAGTAGTCCCGTTATTCAAATAGCCTTTAGGAGGTTGCAGTTTGTGAGTGTGGTGTTATAGAGAATATTTGTTTTTACAATTGTAAGATAGAAATGTATTTCACCACGTTAGCTCTGCTGAAATTAAGGATTGTCTTTATTTAAGCAAATCAGATGAACGAGAAAAGAGACTGGTCTCCAATCTCAGTTTTAAATTCTTTAGGCCAGGAAATCGGCTCGAGACAATACGTTTTTCCATTTCTTAGCTGAATGTACCGTTTTCTGTATAGAAATTAAAAAATATATGCCTTTATATATGCTTTAATATACCTAAAAAGTGTAAAAATGTCTGTCATAAAGGTACACAAGTAAAGTGTAAAGCTATCAAGTTGATAAGAGATTCTGCAAATATCCTGACCTGACAGCCACCCATTAATCTGCACCCCACTGTGATTAATGACCTCTGCGTGCTGAGCATCCAATTAACCTCAATCAAGACGACCAGTCTCGGCCCTTTAACTGATTTCTTATCGCAAGCACAATAGTTAATCCTTATCAGTGATATAATTCTAAGTCCCTCGTTTATCCGACATTTAGCCAGTGTCTGAATACTAGATAACGTATAGGTATTTTGTTTTTATAAATCTTCATACTTATACATACTATATGCATGATATATAATCAGAAACAATAAATTTAATGGATCATAATGCTTCTGTCTTACAAGAATAGCCCCCCAAAAAAGTTTTGATTTTACGAAATTTCCTGGTCCCTAAAGTTATTACTAAGTGCAGACAATAAACATCACTGTTATAATTATGTTTTATTATTAATTTCAGAAAGTTGTAAAAGAGCATTCTTATTTTAGCAAATAACTCAGTTTGCAACATAATATTATAAATCTGTTTTAAAAATAGGAATGTATGATGCACACATGAGAAATAAACATATTAAATGGTTATTATCCCATGTGCGAATAGTGTACATCCGTCAAGTCTGGTCAGGATCTACATTGTGCGCATGTTGGTAAAACTAATCTTATATATCCAAAGACAAACCGTGAAGATCCAGATCAGACTGAATAATTTGCAGGCTGATGTGGACCTACACTGATCGACATTGGATATAAGTCATATTCATGGAGTAAAGGGTTATATAAACATTGAGTAGTGTACCTGTACATTATCTGTTGAACAGTGTTTTCCCACTTGCTCTTTCTGACCTACTGGTCTCTGTGCTAAAATAGCTTTTCTCAAAAATGCTATTTGAGAACTCGCATCATAACAACTTAGTTCACACGGCAATGTGGGTAATCGTTTATTATTTTGTAAGAAAAGAAGGGCCTAGAGAATAATTGTTCATTAAATCAATTATAATACAGATTCAAGGAGGTAAAATTGTACTTCGGATGAGTTGTAATATCAAACCCATGCTTAGCTCATATGCATTTTTAATCAAGAACGGCAGTGCTCATGAACCAAATAAAAGAGCAATAAGCAATTAGCTAAAGATTGAAGCAAACATCATAAATTGCCTGATAGGATAAGGTCATCTCAACGATATAATGACATTGCTGCTCGAGATACAATCAATCTGACCCGGCGAAGGTAAGGCGTCATTGTTTCACACATGCAGTGCTGCTGACCGCATTAATTGTTAACATTTGATAGGTTGATTGATATCATCGGAATCTCTCATGCCAACTTCCACTATGCTAGATGTTTTAGCATATAAATAAAGAAAATGAAAGAATGGATAGAAAGGTTTAAGTGTTTTTATTAACCATCTAGCTAGTGGTTCAGTTACCATATTACTTTACTGTTTTTTTGTGGTGTAATGCCACAGTGTAATACCAATTTTATTTCACCTAGAAAATTCTGTAATTCACTGCATAAAATAAATTGTATAAACTCTATGTTATATCTTGACAAAATATGTACTAATATTTTCAATTTCAAAAATATTATAACACTATTTAAAGTTTTTGTAACTTATGATCCATGTCCTGCCTTAAGTCATGATAGTGTATTGTGCCAACATAAGTAAGATTGTATGCTTATTTATGTTGTGCATACTGTAAAATGTCTGTTTTGTGCGTTAAACCCCTGTCACACTAGGGTCGCGTTCACACGGCGATCCCACGGCGTCCAAGAACGCCGATTTGAGCGCAGTAAGATCGCAAGCATCGTCGCAGCAACGCGGTGGCACCGCCAGTAGACGCAGTGGGATCGCATAGAACGCCTAGCCACGGCGCTCACTTTGAGCATGCACAAAACAAACGCCGTCGCTCGGCGTTCTGATAAGAGCGCAGTGGGGTCGCCGGAAGGGCGCAGTAACAGCGCAGTAAGATCTCCTACAACGCCACGCGAGCTCCGCGGGCACGCTTAAAGGTCGCAGTGCGAACGCCATGGTAACCGGTGGCGCTTGCGTGGAGATTGCACGGCGTTGTCTGAGATGTCACTGCGACTCTACTGCGCTTAATGGCGCTTATACGGAGTGTTAAGGTGTTTTAATGGGCTCTTGCAACGACTGTACGGAGCTGTCACGGCGATCATTGCGCTCCCATTGCGCTTTTACTGCGTTGTCATGGCGATCATTGCGCTCCTAATACGCTTCTTCCGCGTCCATTGGCGTTTGCATGCCATACACGAGCGAAATGGTAAAATGTACAAGATATACAAACAAACTCATTTCACTATGACGGCCTATATCCAGGTCAAGCAGAAACACCAAGATGCAGACCCCATTCTTACACGACGAAGGATGAGGGCTCAAGGGCGTATGAGAGTTGTGGTTCAATCATGGCTGGACGAAGGCAGAAAGTTGCAGCAAGGCCACTATCACCGACTTATGCCTGAGCTGCGATGTGAAGATCCTGCTAGTTACTTCAACTAACTGAGTGCAACCCGCACACTCTAAAGGAAAGGGCTCGAACCGGGATTAAAACTTACTAATCTGGTATTGCGACTGCAATTTCAAAGGAAGAATTATGAGAACCCCACACAGACATGTTCTGTTGGCGGGTTTTGGTCACTGCTGAGGTGAAAACGCAGTGGACGTAGAGGAAGCTCCGTAAGAGCGCCGTGAAAGCGCAGTGCACGCAGTGGAAGCGCCGTAAGAGTGCAGGCAATCGCCAACAAGAACTCCGTAGGAACGCGATAGAACGTCATGTAAGCTCCGTAGCAACGCCTTGGTCGCAGTGAGGACGCCGTGACATCTCCATCCTCACGAAAAATGTCATGTTTTTCTTGCGATCTCACGGCGTTCTGGAAAATCAAACAACGCCGTGGAAACGCAATGGAAACGTGCTATAGTGTGACAGGGCCTACGTTGTTATATGTGCTAAATGAAACGTTGTGCAGATAGCGCTACGTTACGTGGTTTAAAATGGGTTCAACGGACGCTACGTATTTATTGTACCTGACGAAGACTGAAAAAATCAAAACCTGTTGTATAAATATTTTCGAAATTCTTGTTGTTGTTTTTTTCAACTATTTATTATTTATTTATTATTACAACTGGTAGTCAGAAAACACCCGGTTAGCGATAAACAGTTGTATTACATGTATATAACACTGTGCAAGTATGTTCATATGTTATGGAAATTGCGTATTGTGTTATTTGAAATAAACTTATCGTATCGTATAGAAACTATATCGTTTATTGTTAAAACATTTATAAGGCTTGCACAACATTATAATTGCAGCAAGAACTGTATAATGGGTATTATTTGTTTGATTAATATGGACACTGAATCGCTCAAAAAGTGTTCATATATTCTATGTACCATAGAGGCAGAAACTGAAGTTGGTTTAAACGTTGAATCATTAACTTTGATAAACAAAGTACAGAAAAATATGTTATGCATTGGCATTTATTGCCCAACCAGACAAAATATCCAGTTATAATTGTTATTTGATGTCCGAAAATAAAAAAGTGTACGGGTTATTAAATATTAAATTTAATTTGAATTAACCAATTACATATAAAGTACCTTGATTTAGTTATTTTTCATATTTATGTTGAATCTACATCTTAGCCGTTTACGCAGACAAAAAATAACCTTGCTATGGTGATGTGACTGCCCCAAAGATAACCTCGACGGGTTACTTAATATTGCATAAACCATTTACAAATAAAATAAGCTGGTTTAGTTATTTGTAGTATTTATGTTGAATATTCTGAGTTTTCCTCCCAGGTGTGTATATTCTGTTATAGTTATGTGTTGGCCGCAAATGTTACAAGTTAGAATTATTTGATATTCAATAAAGTTTAAAAAATGTACAAATAAGGTAGTCGGGTTCAATTATTCGAAGTATGTATTTTTATATTCCATTTTATTTGTGTACTTTAATATGCATATTTCGATTTTCTTGCCGTGTTATATTTATGTGCTGGCCCAAATAGTAAGTGTATAGGTTAGTTCATATCGAAAATGTTTAATTAACATTCAGCAAATAAAGTAACCTGGTTCAGTTATTGGCAGTTTTATGATGACCTCATTTTTGTACTTAGAGAAAACTATCCTGTTACAGTTATCTGTTGGTCCAAAAAGTAACGTGTGCGGGTTAAATGATATTGAATAATGTTTGATTAACCGTTTACAAGTAAAGTAATTAACACGTTACTTGTGTTGACTATCTCACTCGTCTCTCTTTCTCTCTCTCCTCTCACTCTCTTACGCACGCAAGCAAGCATGCACATTTGTTTAATGTATTATACATTATAATACATACTTACGGTACTTTTCAGTTGTGTACTCAGACAAAAAGAATATGTTAAAGATATGTGTTGGCACAAAAAGTAATTTCAACGTGTTATTTGATATTGTATACTTTTTATTAACCAATTACTAACAATAGTATTCTGGGTCAGTTATTTTTGGTAGATTTGTTTGAGTCTACCGCTCATGTGTGTACCCAGAAAAAAAAACGTAGTAGTTATTTGTTGGCCAAAAAAGTAACATCTACTGAATTTTTCGAATTAAGTTTATTAAACAATTTACAAATAAAGTAATCTGGTTCAGTTACTGGTTCGTAGTTTAATGATAAATTTCCCTCTCCGTTGTGTACTTATACAAAACCAACCCAACCCGTTACAGTTATTTGTTGGCCCTAAAAGTAACGTGTATCGGTCACATGATTATTGAATAACGTTCAATAAACCATTTACACATGAAGTAATCTGGTACAGTTATTAATATTATTAATATTCATCCCTCTTTTCTGCATGACGCAAGCTAGCACAAACGCACGTTTGTTATATGTATAACAGAACAGAACATTTCTTTTATTTGTGCACTTATATAAAACTAACATGTACAGCTATTTGTTGGCCCAAATAATAACGTGTACGAGTTACATGATATTGACAAAGTTTAATACACCTTTCACTAATAAAGTAACCTAGCACAGTTTTTGCAATATCTCTGTTGACTCTGTTATATGTTATTGTTTGCGCAAAAAGTAACGAGAGCGTGTAACTTGATATTGGATAAATTCTTATTATCAAATTACAAACACAGTATCCTGGTTTAAGTATTTTAGTAGATAAGTTGATTCTACCTCAGTGTACTCAGATATGAAATAACATGTAATAGTTATTTTGTTGAACAAAAAGTGTAACTTCTACGGGTTACTTCATATTAAATGATGTTTAACAAACGACACACACTTAGAAAAAAAGTAACCAGGTGCAGTTATTCGTAGTTTATGATTTTGAACTTCGAAAAGAAAACGTTTACCGTTATTTGTTGGCCCAAATAGTAACGTGTACGGGTTACATGATATCGATAAAGTTAAATACATCATTCACAAATAAAGTAACTCAGTACAGTTATTTGTAATATTTGTGTTGACTCTCTCTATCTCTCTCATTCTCTCTCTCCCGGGGCTAGGCGGCGTGGCCAGTAATATACATTTCCAATCCTGTTTATGAACAAGCACAATCAAACCGAGTCTGCAATATTTTCATATTTGTCGTGTTCGATGGCTTTCAAAGTTCCCTTTTCATCTATCTATCGGTCGGTCGGTCGGTCGGTCGGTCGGTCGGTCGGTCGGTCGGTCGGTCGGTCGGTCGGTCTGTCGGTCGGTCGGTCTAACGTCTATGGGAGACTTCGTTTCGACTTTTTTTATACAACTCAAAATTTGATAGGGATCACTTATAAGATTGCGTTTTTTCTCGCATAAATTTTAAACGTAAAAATATTTGCTGTGATTCTGAAAATTTGTTTATTTGACATCAGCTTTGTGCCAGTTTAATCATTAGAATAATCTAAATGTATCAAAAATTACTTATTTAGGGTTTATGAATTAAAAAGCGATCCCTATCAAATTGTAAAGTAGTATATTATACCATTTACAAAATATAACCTGGTCCAGTTATTTGTAGTTATATGATGAATTCCCTACTTAGTTGTAACCTGGTTCAGTTAATATTTGTAGTTGTAGTTGTATGAAGAATTCCCCACTCAGTTTCGTACTTAGACAAAACCAACCGGCTACAGTTATTTGTTTGCCCGAACAGGAACGTTTAACGGTCATATGATTGTTAAAAAACGTGTACTAAACTATTTACAAATGATGTAACCTGGTACAGTTATATGTCGTATTAATATTGATCTCTCTTTTATGCATGACGCAAGCTAGCACTCGTGCATATTTGTTATTTGTATAACACATACTAAGTGTACTCATTTGTTTACTCAGACATAAATAACCTGCTTTAGAAAATTTGGCAAAAATGTAACTCCAAGGGTAATCCATTTGATTAAGTTTGATTAACCATTTAGAAATAAAGTAACATGGTTCAGTTATTTGCAGTTTGATGATTACCTCCCAACTCACTTGTGTACTAAGATAAAACTAACCAGTTACAGTTATATGTTGGCCCAAAAAGTTATTTCAATGTGTTTCATGGATCTGCTTTTTTGCCCGTTAGAGAGATTTTTATAGTCTACCCTTTTTTATCAATCACAGTCCGATGACAACTGCCATATAACATGACAGTCTAAAACCATTATCACGAAGAGGCAGCAACGGCGTACCATATATTTGCAATCATTTATGTAAAATGGGGTAGGCAAGTACTTAAACGTCCTTTGTTTTATTAACCATATAGCTGAATTTGTAGCTCGATATCTTATTACCTAAATTTCACTTTGCCCAGTGTGGAAGAATACGGTCAAAGCACTGTTTACTATTTTCATTAGAAATCGCGAATGATTTTGGGTTTGTGTTACAAAAGCGCCACCTGTCGGTCAGACTTTTTATATAGCGATGTCTCTAAACGTTCGTCAGAGCAGTGTGACACTGATCAATGACAAAACTTCTACACTAGTCAAAAGTTCTAAGTGCACACTTGATAAATGTTGATTTTTCAAATTATTTGATTAAATATTTCAAAATAGTGTAAATTACAATGAAGAAGTATCAATATTCTATTAAAGCACACCAAAAAATTTAAGTCTGCTTAACCAGATTAAAAAATAATAACATTTTAGCTCACTTGTACTCGGAGAGCAATTCTCAAGTTAATTATCATTGCATCGGCTATCATTTGTGATCGTTTTCTCATCTCTGTATCAATTAAAGTTCATGTACATTTAAAGAAAATACTGTAGTTTGCAATTCCATTGCACTGAAATAGCTTCCTGTAGCTTTGTAATGGTCTGCTGGGCACGATGAGACCACGCTCTCTTCTCTATTTTATCCATAACGTTTTTACAGAATTTTCAGGAGAAAATTCCTTTTTTCACAATTCTTTGTGCAAAAAGCTTTTGCATTGTCTAGCAGTTTGGGATGATGCAATTTTCTATGATAGATGTGTAACAGCTTTTCCGAACGAAAAAATGTATTCATTTCGATAAAATTGACCAGTTTTCGGACACGCTTTTTGACCAAATAAACGTCATTTTCGAATAATTCGATTTTAAAGTTTATTGAATTTCTATAAATTTTAGTTTTAAATTGTTATTTATTGGACTCTTATCCAACAGATGTTACACTAAAATTTTCGAGTTTACGTTTATTTACGTAAATATTTAATGACGCTATTGAGTAACGTCAGCGTTCAACGTAAGCAGCGTAATCAATCTAGAACATAATACCGTTTGATTTTCTTCTTAAATTAATAAAATATGCAAAAATGAGGTATTTCTTTTGCATTTACGAAAACCGTCAAGATTTTTTACAACCAATTTGAAGTTGTGCCAGGGAAACGAATTTTGACGGGAATGTCGTTGTCTGCTGACGTCAACCGTTCAATGGTTAAAATTTGTTGGTGTGTTTTTCGTGTTTGTCTGGAGTCGGTAAACATGAGATAAACAAAAACGATTGTAAAAAAATTAATTTCGATTGCCTCACGGGGATTACGCATAAATAGCGTATGCCGACGTGGATGACGTAATACAAAAAACATATGCACAGTTTTCAAAAAATATTATTGTTTGACCATAATTAACATTATATCAAACTTTCATTCAATTAGAATAAGTTTACTTTAAGATATTCAAAAAAGAAAAGTGTGCACTTAGAACTTTTGACGAGTGTAGATGATCTATACTAGTCATATTATTATTTATCTCTCTTTTATGCACGACGCAAACTAGCACTCACGCATACTTGTAATATGTATAACACACACGAAGTATACTTATCTGTTGTGTACGCAGACAACAATAACCTGCTATAGTTATTTTTGGTCCAAAAAGTAAACACACGGTTTCTTGAGATTGAATAAAGTTTGATAAAACATTTATAAATAAAACCTGGTTTAGATATTATAAGTGTTTATGTCAACTCTTTCTTTCTCTTTCTCTCTCTTAGACCACAGCTAGCGTCCACTGGCCAATAAGTGGCCAGTATTACCGTTGACTAAATCCCGTAGACAACTCTTTGGCGTTGTCTACGAAGATTCTTGAAGCACGTGCATCTCGTTTTCTATCTTATATCAATAAGTGGACGACCGATAGCTTAGTGTCATACTGTGCTATCGATACATGTTTGTGATAGTTGTAAGAGTATGAAGTAGACGTTGAAGGCGTTAATCTTTTCGTCATTGCTATGTCATAGACAACTAAGTAAAATATCAAAGCGCAATTACGTCAAACTTTTCATAAGTCAATGTTATTTTGTGTATTTTTATTTAACATACTCGTACGTTAAGAAAAGTCACAACAGTAAAGAAAAATAGTTAGACCTTAACAATTCTTAAACAATCATTTATAACAATGATCTGTGCTAAGTTTTATGGTACTGCATTTTGCCGTTAAAGAGATTATGATAACTTTCTTTTTTATCACTGACGGTGTGCAATGACAACTGCCATAGAGCCATGCAAACTTAATAAACATACACTGTGCATTTGGTTTCATTGTTAAACATGGTAACAAGATTGCATTATTTATATTAAGAAGTTTAAACAATGCAAAAACGAAATATTTACTGTTTTAAATAAAATTTCATTGTCTTTCACTATTTCACAATTGACTGTTGAAAAGGCAAACTACTAGTATACTCAACAAAAATACAAAAGTATCAACTTTCCTATCTGTAACTTTGCAAAATTAGAGAAGAAAAATTCGAAATTCTTTCTTTGAACCGATTTGCATCTCTGCAATTATTTGAAAGAAATAAAATGTTCGTATTAATTAAATCGACAGTCACAAACAGAGTTACCTACTCTCTTGGTGTAATTAGGGTTTCAGGAAGAAGTTATTGGTTCTAAATAATATTCACATTTTTGTAGAATTCAATTTCCCAAGTCGATAAAATCACAAAATGTTCATTAGTAAAACAATTAATCCTTTATAAACAGCCCTAGAAATTTCAGCAATTGGCAATTATCTCCCTTTTAAGCTGCCTGGCCGCCAAACCGCTATCTTCTCGCCGTCAGGCCGATAGGCCGCTACCTTCATAAATCCTTCTTTTAATGGAAAATTGTGTTTTTATTTCCTTTATTTATTGTTATAAGATCGGCAGATTTTCAGTTCTTGGTGTAAAAGAGTGTCTTCATGACCAGATAAACTTAAAAACAACCGGGATTAACTAACAAAACACCCTTCAAAGCGTTCCTAATTATATATTAAGAAAACCTCAATGAGAACATTAGGATAAAACGTGGATACTATTTATTTTTGTTGAGTATAATTCATTAAAACACGCATATATCTGATTTTTATGAATGACAAAAATATAACACTAACTTTAAAACTACTTAAGTTTTTTTTTTAATGTGATTAAATGACTAAAATTACAACAAAATTACGAAATTACTCACTAAATACATGTGACTCCTTTTATTCACGAATTGTGAATGACAGAAGTTTGTGTAACGGCTTGTAAAGTTTGAGGGATACATTGCTTTGTGCACGAGAATTTCGGGGTTTTGCAGTCATGTGGTCTAAGTCGGATAGACACCTCGTGGAGCGGCTATGAAAATAGACGCTCGCTGCGTTCGCGTCTATTTTTCAAAGACCACTCCACTCATTGTCTATCCTTTACTTACTAATGAAAGCAAGCACACAAGCACATTTGTTGTACGAGGGTTGTCCCAGATATTCGTAGACTGTGACCATATTTCGATCGATTTACGCGCAATTGGTAAATCAATTACATAAACATAAACTACAGGATATTATCTTTATTTTAACTTAGATTTTATGATGTCTTTAGCGTTTGTTTTTATTTGCCGATAATTTTTATAACCATGGTAACGCGATATCGCCCCACGTCAAAAAACGATTCTCACTTTCCTATTTGTTTAGCTATATTTAACGCATTTTTTCAGCTGAACTTCATGAAACTACGGGAACGTATAAGGCATCCATTTGGTGACGTCATTACAAAATTTGACGTCAATCGGTCGTTGCGTTTCGAAAACAACAGCGTTTCCGCTAGTCATGGTGTCTTAGATCTAACGTGAAAATGACATCCCATGAACGCATGGAGATTAAAGCAAACATCAAATTTTGCGCCGATTTAGGAAAAACACCGACAGAAACATATAAATTGTTGCAGCAGAAAAAGCGGGAATCCTCTGTAAGTCGGGCTCTTGTGTTCAAATGGCACAAGAGATTTTCAGATGGCCGCACAGACATCAAAGACTATGCGCGACCGGGTCGTAATGCTGTCATCCTTACGACGTCGTCAACGTCAATCAAGAAGGTGCTTGAAGGGGACCGCCGCCTGACAGAGAGATTGCGGAAATCGCCGATGTTAGCCGCGGAACCGTGCATCGGATACTGACGGAAGACCTAAACATGAAAAAGGTATTTTAATTAATTTTACCTGGTATGTAGAAAATAGCTATTCATATTTGTTCATGCAATTCTCATATTCACAATTTATTTAAAAAAGAACAACAACACGACAACGATTCATTGAGTTGATTACGAAAGGAAAATAAAAAGATGATCTAGATAAAGTATTTTATTATTGATAACATTAAAATAAAACATAAATATCTTTATTTAATTTATTATCTTTCCAATATTAGTTCACCCTTTTATTAAATGGATCGAACTGTTGAATATAATATACACTGATTAATTTCAGGTACACGCAAGATGGGTCCCAAAACTCCTCAATGCTGATGAGCGTGAACGGCGTGTGTTCGAATCCGAGAAGTTCTTACGGCGGTGTCGGGTGCAGGGCGATGCCTTCCTTGACAACATTGTGACGATGGATGAAACATGGTTGTACTTACATGACCCGGAAACACGCGAACAGTCTGCGGTGTGGTGCGAGAGCGGCGCGCCGCCACCGGAAAAGGCACGAGTGGCGCGTTCTGCTGGAAAACAAATGTATGCGATGTTCGCTGATTGTAGGGGGATGATCCTTTGTCATCCGGTTCCAGTTGGTAAAACCATCAACGGGGCCTACTAAGCGAAGGTATTTTCATATTTACACATTTTTAATAAAGTCGCATTTTTTAAATTGGCGATTTGGTTACTTTACAGTTAGGCTGGTTAAATTATTAAATTACGCGCAATTGCACATATTATATTTTATCAGCGCTATTTTTTATTTATGGTCGAGATGCAAAGTATACGCAGTTAAATTTCGAACATGTCCACATATTTTACGTCATGTTCATAAATTTAAAAGTAATTATAATATAAACTATTTCAAAGCGTGACAATGTTCCATTTCTAGGTTTTGGCGCGCGATCTCCAATGGGCGCTGCGGAATAAACAACCTGATCTGGCAGTTGAGAATATAATTTTACATCAAGATAATGCCTCCCCACACACTGCCGCAGTCACACAACTAGAAATAGATGTACTTGGTTTCCAACGTCTTAGCCACCCTCCCTATTCCCCAGACCTGGCTCCTTTTGACTTCGCACTATTTCCGGAAATTAAAGCTTAACTGAAGGGACATCGGTTTGAATCTCTAAAACAGTTACACAGTTTAACGCTCAGTGTAATTCGTTCATTCGGGAAGGATTGGTACCAAAATATTATAAAAAGACAGTGGATAAAACGCCACGAACGATGCCTTTTGCACGCCGGTGCATACTTTGAAAAAAAGTGAACGTCAGATAACGTCCGCAAGTGAACGTCGCTTAATTTGATTGACGGCGTGGGGCGATACTGTAAACCATGTATTATAGTTTTTAGCATAACTTTTGTACCATTGCTTGTTTTATTGTAATTTTTTGCAAAGATATGTAAAATAGATTGAAATTTATGTATATGCAATTTGTTTTCTTATAAATAATTATCCAAGAAGTTATGAGCACAGTCTACGAATATCTGGGACAGCCCTCACACACAGTAATCAGTTGTGAATAATGGCAAATACATTTTCGATATGTAAGTATAATAACGCAATATCATTTTTTTCTGGCAATTCCAATCCCTATTTGGATTTACACAGTTAGCACAATAATAACAGTCATATTACACAGAATAAAGGGTTAAACAGATTTATTTATTGGAGAGAACGCGACATAGACCCCTATCACACTGACTGGAGAAGCACGCAATGATCTGGGTCTACAATGGTCTGATATGTGACAAATGTTGTGATAAGTAATTGAAATCGTTTGTAAGCTGCTTTGTGCTTTTATTAAAAACACAAACATAGCTTTGCTTAGCACCTTTTCATACAGTCATTATGCAAATATTTATATTCAACTTTCAATAATTAAAAGCTGATTTATAAGTTATATATGCGTTTTATGAACCACACCATAATGTATAATTTCGATCATTAACACAATTGGTTTACATAAAGTTGTCTTAAACTAAAATAAAAGACCAAGACCACTAACAAAAATTTTCAATTTAATTGTCGAAATTAACAAAAATTTCCTATGTAGAAATACATGTTACTGATATGAAAATGAATAGGGTTTCCCAGTATCAAAGTAAATTGACGCTATTAATTGACACAGTCTCTACCCAAATTTTGGCTCTAGTCAAGGAAGTAACTGTCATTAACAAGATTAAGCGTTTATCTACGGATCATAAATTAACTGTAGTATCTGAGAAGATGCAACTGAATTCGAATGTTTCAACATGTACAATGCGTAAATATATAATCTAACTTAAGATCGCAGTACGATCACATAATTTGAGATGATTGCCTGCTCTCCTAACTAAAGCGTATTTACTTGAAATGCAATGTATTATGTTTGCAATAAATTTATTTAATTCTTAACTATATTTGTTAAACTGTTTTCGTTTGCAATAACTTATTTAGGTGTTCTGTTAACAATTATTTTCTTATTTTTTTTGAGCGTGAGTGTATTTTAACAATTTACCAAAGCTTTTTGTTGATTTTGTTGGATCATACAATCTTTGAAATTTAAAAGTAAATATAATTAGATATTTTTATTGAGCAAAAGTTTTTAAAAAAATCATTCAGATAGTGCTTGAGTTACGCTCTTGACCTTTCCGCATGAAGGCATAGGGGAGACAAACTGCATTTTTTCTCGTTTACGAGTTAACGAGTTGTCTTTCTTAGAATACAATTTACTCCATAAACCTATCAAATAACGCAGCGTAGTTACATTAAGAAATTTCATGCCTCTCTTCAAACGGCTTGCGTAAAGATTTAATGGTCATGCGTATCGGAAAATATCATTAAACTTGACGCAATACATATCAATTAACCAGAAAAAAATTATGGCATCGCTTGAAAAAATTCTGAGCATGTTTTATAAGCGTTTAAAAACGCGTAATTTGTGAAAAATTGACTTCATTTTTCATAGAAAAATGCGCTTTTCAAAGGTTTTAAGAATAATGAATGAACAGAAAACACGATTTTCAACGAACAACAATCAGAGAGAAAAAAATCACCTCTTTGTTTTCAAAAATATTGCAGAAGACCTCGTAAAACCGAATATATTTGCATCAAAATGTTGACCGCAAATTCGGTTATTTTTTAATCTATAAAAGTTATAAAAAATGTAACTATCGCAAGTTACACCCCTGACTGTC